>JANZXR010350080.1:0-22521 GCA_027575705.1 Erythroxylum echinodendron
TTATTTGTTATCATCAAAAAGGGGGAGATTGTTAAGTCAGGAGGACTTTACGATGATTAATTTTGATGACAATCAAAAAATAATAATGTTAGAAATAAATGAACTAGTTTGATGAGTGTGTTAAGTGTACAAGAGAAACAAAGTACAGAAGAAGTAGAAGTATAGAAGAAGATACAGAAGAAGCAAAACACAGAAGAAACAAGATACAGAAGAAGCGAAATAAAGAAGAAACAAAGCATAGAAGAAACGAAACGCAGAAGAAGCAAAACACAGAGAAAAAAAATACATAAGAAGCGAAATATAGAAGAAGCAAAATACAGAAGAAGATAAAGAAAAAGCACAAAAAACAGGAGAAGTAAAGATACAGAAGAAGCAAATGCAGAAGAAGTAAAGATACAAAAGAAGCAAAACACAGAAGAAGCAAAATACAGAAGAAGCGAAACATAGAAGGAACGAAGTACAGAAGAAGATACAGAAGAAGCAGAAGACAGAAGAAGTGAAACACAGAAGAAGAAAAACACAGAATGAAGCAAAACATATAAGAAGAAAACACAGACGATACAAAATAGAAGATACGAGTACGTCGAACAGTTAGTTAGTTGGAGTTAGTTACAGAATTGAATTAAATAGCAGTTATCAAGATTCAAGAAGTGGTTATCAAGACTCAAGAAGTGGTAATCAAGATTCAAAGAAGCAGTTGGAGACCTAGACTATAAATACTAGTTGTAGTCAAAGACTGAATAACTTTACAACTTTTCAACCTTTCAGAAAACTTTTGATCTTACATATTTTGAGCATTCAAGTGTATACTTAGAAAAGGAAATTTTTGAAGTGCGATACTGGAGAGCTAAACCTACTGTAACAATAGCTTACGATATCTTTCTAGTGAGAGAAATAAAAGGCTAAGATAGCTGAAAGACTACTTGGTGTAAGAGACCTGAAGAGGCTCGAGAAGGAAGAAAGAATACTTGTAATTTGTTGAAGTATAGTGAATACTCAGACGAATTCTGAGGACTAGACATAGCCTACAGTTTGGGTGAACCAGTATAAAATCACAGTATCTATCTTCTATCCCTCAACTTATTCTATTTTGTTCTTAAACAAGTATATAGAAGTTGTTTGTGATTTAACTACTTAACAATTTTTGTATAACTTTTATGATATTCCTTTAACAAGCTAGAGAAGTTCTTATTAGAAATATTAAAGATTTCATATTTATGAATAGAAGACACAATTCAAACACCCCTCTTATGTATATCATATATTGTATGTAATCTCTATATTAACGTGTGATTTACTTCAATAGGATCCATTTCTTCTTAATCTAAGATGGCTATAATACCTTCTCCTAGACCTAAATAGCTATCTTGTTGTCTCACAACCCTCCTACTACGTCTAGGCATAACTTGATGTTTAGGCTGCTCTTCCAATTTAACTCTTGAATCCATTTCGACATCATGTTCTGCTATATCCAAATCAACTCTTGTTTTGGATGAAATAGCTAACTCTTTAAGTACTACTTCCCTTCTTCCTTTGTGTTTTCTCACAAACTCTTCCTCTAGGTAGGTTGTATTTGTCGACACAAATACCTTTTTATCCTGAGGACTGTAAAAATAGTATCCTCGAGTACGTGTAGGATATCCTACAAACAAACATACTTTTGACCTTAGTTCCATTTTTGTGGATTCAAGCCTTAGAACATGGGCTGGGCAGCCCCAAGTTCCTAAGTGTCGCAATGAAGACTCTCGGCCAGCGGTAACTCCCTAGGTACTTTAGGCATCGATTTCGATGGAGAAAAGTTAAGAAGATAAGTTGTCGTTTGTATGACATATTCCCAGAACGACTCTGGAAGTATAACGTAAGACATCATTGATCTTATCATTTCTAGTAGAGTCCTATTTCTCCTCTCAGCTACACCATTCTATTGAGGTGTTTGAGTAGCTAACAAGTTAGAATTGAGTTGTCAATTAAATATTATTGAAACTCTCCAAATAAGTACTTACTACCTCGATCCGATTGAAGTTGTTTTAATGACTTGCCTAGCTACTTCTTAGCTTCAGCTTTGAATTCTTTAAACTTTTCAAAGGACTCACTCCTATTATGCATCAAATACAAATATCCATGTCTAGAGTAATCATCTATAAAGGTTATGAAGTATTCATAACCTCCTTTAGCTTATACGTTGATGGGCCTACATACATCACTATATACCAGGTCCAACGTAGATTAAAATTTATTTCCTTTAGAAGGAAATGAGGCCTTGGACATTTTTCCTTCAATACAAGATTCACAGGTGGGTAATGGATCATTATCTAAGCCTATAAGGATCTCATTCTTTACTAACCTATCAAGTCTTTTCTGATTGATATGACCCATTCTTAAGTGCCACTGATATTTTGAATTAATGCTAGAGACTTTGGATTGTCTTGGTTTTATCAATTCTGTGATCTTTAGTGAGCCTGTAATAGGTTCTATAAAGAACAATCCCTGTTTAATTATTGCATTACAAATAAAATCCTTATTATTATATATTGAAACAACATTTTCAAAATATAAGGAATAACCAGATTTTATTAAACAAAAAAATAGAAATCATGTTCCTTACAACCATTACGAAGTAATAGACATCCTCCAAATATAACCTATGACTACTAGGAAAGTCCAAGATAACTACTCCTACTGATTTTGCTGAAACATAGGATCTGTCTACTATATTGACTTAAAACTAGCATTTATGTAGTCTTTTCCTTTGCCAGAACCCCTATAAAGAATTGCAAACATGGTTAGTGGCTCCTAAATCTAATATCCAAGAATCAGAATTTGCCATATTTCTAGTTCCTAACAAACTTAGGAAACCTATATCTTGTTTGCTTTGAGACCCAAGGTGGACTGCATAATTTCTTTTCCATTGACCCTGCTCACCACATTGAAAACACTTTCCCTTGGTGTCTGCTTTGACCTTCTTTTTCATGGATTGGGCCTTGACCCCTATTTGGGCCTTCTTTTTCATTGGACCATTCTTCTTTTGCTTGCCCTTACCCTTAGGCTTAGAAGAGGATGCTACATTAGTTTCTGGCCCATTAGCCTTAATATTTAATATCTCCTCTGTACTCTAGAGGGTATTCATCAACTCACTCAAGGTATAATCCTTGCTGTTGAGCTCAAGTCCAACTTAAAGAGATGATGAAAAGAAGAGTTTAAGCTATTGATAATCATAATCATCTGCGTGTTCGCATCCATGTCTGCCCCAAGCATCTCAACCTCAGTGATCGCAGAGATTACCTTAAACATTAAATCCCGCATCGGTTCACTAGTTTTTTATCTGAGATTATGAAAGGTTTAGATAGGTTTCACCCTTGTAGACCTGGTCCTTACACCAACCATTTCATGTAGGTGATGAACCATTGCACTAGTAGTTTTCATATAAGTAATTTACTTTTACAACATGCTGCTGACAAAAGCTAGAATATAGCACTTAGTAGTCTTATCAACATTCTGCCATTGCTCATGTTGTTGGACTTGCTCAGGAGTTGAATCTCCACCCAGAGGTGCAAGCTCATTTTCAGTTAATACCCATGAAATTCGTTCATATTGAAGAACAATGTCAAGGTTACGTCTCCATTTATTAAAATTCTCTCCGTTTTTTAATTTGTTATTTGTCAAGAGCAAAGTGAGTGGATTCATTTTGTGGTTGATTATGTCTGAAAATATAAATTATTAACGAATGAGCAAGCTAGTCAACAATATTAGAACTTTGTATAAAATCATGATGCATGTATGCATGATGATAAAGTTAACAAACTGTAAAAAAATTAAAGCTTTATACGATGGTTATTTTTCTTATCTATAATGGACTAACTGACAGTGGGCCATCTTATCTATTAAAAGAAAAATTGGGACCCTCCCAATTAAAAAATTACTAAGCATCTTCATGCCTAACCTTTTGAGAAGTGCCATGATTTGGTCCATACTTTTACCAATAGAGCTATAGTGGGTAGGATATTGATAAAATATGTTGAGTGTGTAACCACTTGATTCATCCACTAAAAGTACTTGCAAACCATGCCTCAGTGGGAGGTCACATTCGCTACCAATAAGTGAACTTATCCTTTAGGAGACCCAAACCATGCAAGATCTAGGATTCATGCCCTCTAGTAGGGAGTAACACTTAACCACATGCAAATGGTCCATTATATGGAGAACGTGAACTCTCATATGAGCATCCTCTCCTACTCAATCTTTTTGGGCTTCAAGTTTTAATAAATATGATCTTGACTAGATGCAATTTATTATCTATCCTATATTTTTTCATTATATATCTCATACATAATGAATGCATGGCAAAGCCTAGGGTTGGCAATTTTCTAAATGACTTGCAATGACATAATATCACATATTATTTGCATTCATTTATCCATTCATGACATGGACTAATAAGCCACTTTTGATTGTCCATCCTAGAAACATAAATACAATTATAAGGCTTTTAGGCCCAACAAAATCTTCTTGGATTTGGATCTTCCACTTTGAACTCTTCACTCACATGACCCGGCCCATTTAGTAAAAAGTGTGTAATGGCCTTTCTTTTCCAATAAAAAATTTGATTTTTACAAAACCAAAATTTGATTTTTACAATCTAAAAGAAAACAAAAATCTACACTTGTTTTTCACAAAAACCGAAGCTATGATTAAAAATTTTTCATAGAACTGAAAATTTGTTAAAACAAAATTCTAGCCCTTTGGTTTTCACAAAACCAACAATTTGTAAAAAAAAAATCCAACACTTTGATTTTCACACAAAACCGAAATTTGGCCAAGACACCATAATCAAAACCAAAACTTTACCTCTTCATATCTTCAATCCATGACTTATTCATCTTCATCATTATATGATTTTGTAGATTACATAATCAAAGAAAATAGAAAATTAAAGCTAAGGAGGAAACATGACGATGAAAGGCCACCCTTCTTGTTACAAACCAAGAAAAATTACAAGGTAACTTTATAATTTATGGATAACCGAAAGAGCAAAATCACATAGAAATATACAGCATACAAAAAATTTCCAACCCATGCATCACATATAGGAACCGAAATCATGCATAAGAAAAGGACTCTGATACCATTTGTTGGATCGAAAACTTAAGTATGCAAGATTTCGCTAAAATGATAGATTTCAAAATTTTATTTTTTAGAAATCAAATTTCAGCGGAAGCAATATAACCAAATTAACATGTCAAGCCACATATGATATGGTATAAAGACAATATTTAACATAAGAACAAGATGGTAGAATTATACCAACTCCTTTGCTACAGCTTTAGCTCCTCGCTGTGCTATCCTATCCTAGGTAATGCATCCTTTCCTAGACGATGTATCCTCTTCTCATTATTATATCCTCGACCAATCCGATCTACCACTTTTTCTCCTTGGATAACTTGGTTAACAAGATCCTTTAGTGGGAAAGGAGAAGAAAACTTGTAGAGATTTTGCCTTAGAAAAAAAAGCCAAAGATGAGACACCTCTTATGTAAATTTTGGCTATCTCATGTAAGATAGGAGAGAGAGACATAAAAATTCAACATCCCCTTGTATTCTCTCTCTCAATTTAGGTTAAGCCTCAAAGAAAGAAGTGAAGTACATCTAATGCATCACATCCTTCCTTAATCAATCATAAAGAAGCCAATAAATGGGACTCTTCTCATTTGTCTTAAGATGGCTATATCAAAACACCAATAACCTAAAATGATACATCTCATTTCCGATTTTGTGATGAAAGAGGGAAGAGGGTCCATTAAATGCACCCCTTTCTTCTTTAATCCAATGAATGCTAAATGGTTACATGCTATCATTAAAATACAACCATTAAACCATTTAATGATAAGGTTATAACTCCATTTAATGATGATAAAGTATGTTAAAAACCATCTTAAATGTAGCAAACCAATGTTAAATGTGCAGTAGCACATTTACCCCATTAAAATCGAAAATCCACCTCCTTTTATCTTTAATAACTTTTATTTAATTTAGTTAATCTAATTAATCAAATTAAACCAAAGTTTAGCCCATTTCTAATTGTTCATTTGGGCTTCTAATTCAAATAAGCCCAACATTCAATCATAGGCTTTAAGATCTCTATTTGTATTTCTTTCTTTACTTGATAACCTTCCTAGAAGCCAAATAGGGAATCTAATTGGACTTATATAATTTAAGCTCCAATAAGCTCGGAATTAATTTAATTTCAGCTTATTAGCTAAATGTCATTCCACTAAAGACAACTAGTTGAACTCTTGAATTACTAAATGTTATGATAACATATGTTTCAAATAAGATGTCCAATTGCAAACTCTAATATGAACTATATTATAGCCATCCGTACAATTAAGGGTAAAATTACCATTTTGCCGCTATATTGATTTTTCCTTCTAGGTCTCTTGTCTTACTCTATATGGTGATTAACACACAAGATCTCATCTTGGCGTTAAGACTTGATGGGTAGCTAATCCATCAAACTACAGTTTCCAGTTTAATCACTGATCTCCATAAAACATCTAGAAGTGATGATATCATTAGAAACTCTTTATTTGAGTGAATGTTCCCTGATATATGTTTCAATTAATAATTTCAACATGCAGACACTGGATTGATACTCTGTAAAAATCCATTTCGATTATATCAAGAATTATAATGAAGCACATATGAGTTCACCACTCATCAAGATTATGGTCCATAAGAACTGAATGCTTAAGTGTATGCTTTAAGGTTAAAGTAACGACCTACTTTATTCTTTAAAACATACATGATTCCATATTCATTTAATAATGCCATTATCGATATTCAACTACTATCATGATATAAAACTCATCATTCCCTTGAAGTAAACTCTTTTACTTATATGGAGATAAATTGCAACACTACAGTCTAAACCATAATCAAGTGACCAACTTGATTATTCAACTGTGAATCAATTATTTTATATTCTAATAATATATGTATTTCCCATATATCTCTATGTGTATGTATATTACTTTCAAAAGAATCTCGGTACCTTATGACTAGTTTTATTATGCTCATACATATAAAACCAATCTCTTTTGTTTTATTAATAATAAATATTTTCATTACAAAAAGTAACTAGAAGAAAATTAAGTTATAAGCAAATACACTTACTTTTTAGGGCACAACATTTACATAACTCCAACACTAGCTACCCATCAAGTCTTAAAACTAAGATTAGATCTTGTGTGTTAATCACCATGTAGAGTGAAACGGGAGATCTAGAAGAAAAAACCAATATAAAGGCAAAACGATAAATTTACCCTTTATTGTGTGGATGACTATAATATGGTTCATGATAGAGTTTGCGATTAAACATCATTTTCTCATAATTTTAAGTAATTCAAGAGCTTGTCAATTGTCTTTAGTGGAATTACATTTGCTTAATAAGTCGGAATTAATTCTAATGAGATTAAATTAATTCCTAGCTTATTGGAGCTTGAATTATTTAAGTTCAATTAGATTCCCCACTTGGCTTCTAGAAAGATTATCGAGGAAAGTAAGAAAAATAATTGGAGTTTATCAAAAAGAAAATGAGACAGTTTGGAGAGAAATGGACGAATTGGATTCGGGCCAATAAGACCGAAACAATTTAATTAATAGTTAATTAAATTGGGTCTTAAGCCTATAATGAAATGTTGGGCTTACACTAATTAATTGTTAATTATAAGCCCAAAGGAACATTTAATATTGGGCTGGATTTTAGTTTGATATCATTAATTAGATTAATTGTACTAAAACAAATGTTTTAAAAGAAAATGGAGGGCAAAACTGAATTCTAAAATAATGTAGATTTCATTTTTGTAGCTAAATGGACAGCAGCACATTTAGCATTGAATTGCTAAATACAACATGTAGTTTTTTTAGCATTTTTTTAATTAAAGAATGTAGTAATGCTCTTCATCATTAAAGGTTGTAGCTTGTTTTAATAACATAAATGGCCAACTAATTTGGAATTCATTTTTTTGAATGAGTGGGTGCATTGTTTTGCACTCTCCACTCACTTCCAAAGCAAAACTGATGGTTTTAAATAAATGGTAGCTGTTTATTAACATTTTGATGCAGCCCTCTTTGCATTCTTTTGATTAAAGAATGGAAGTATGCATGTTTTCTGCTATCTATCTTCATTCTCCCTCAAACGTCCAAGGGTTAGACTTGTAAGGACACATTTTTGTTTAGCTTGGATAAAAAACTTAACGTGTGTGGAATTTTGGCTCTCTCCAAGCTCTCTAAAACCGTGGGTTGTAGAAATTGGAAATGCCTCATTTTTTTGTTCTTTTTAATTAGCCGAATATAGCAAAGGATAGATCTCTATTATTTTTCTTCTCCATTCCCACAAAAGGATTTTGATAACCGAGTTGTCCATGGAGAACAAGTGGTTAATCGGATTGGTTGAGGACACAATATTGAGGAGTCAAAGCTGAAGTGAGGAGTTGGTAATACTCTAATCTAGTTCTTATTTTATTTATTTTCTAAATATCGTATCATGTATGGATTAAAAGCATGTTGATTTGGTGTTTACGCTTTTGTTATATTTTGATTTCGAAAAAAGTTTTTGAAATCTACCGTTTATCCAAACCAAGCATGTTTTCGTTTTTGATCCAACATGGGTTGCCTTCTAAGAAGCCCCTTTGTTTAGGGTCACTGGCTCGACTCCTTCTTCTCCCCACGTGCAAAATTATGATCTTCTGATGGCATATGACAGTTCTCTGGCGTGAGATTTTTCAGGATAGGGCTTTGGTTGATAATCGTTCCCATTTAGCTCCTTCCCTATCCTCAGACTTTCAATCTCGACTAAATCCATCCACTCAGGAAATATTTCGAACATCTCTTCACCTTTTTCTTCTTCATTTAGTTCTTTCAATCTGCCATGTAAAGGTGAAGGGTTAGTTTCAAAAATAATCATGGACTTAGTATTTACCTCTGAGCTAAATGATATGTCCTTTTCGACTTTGAGCTCCTTCTCAACTTCTTCTTCTTCACAAGCAATTCCTTGAGTACTACACTAAAGATTCTCAAGCTTCTCTTCACTCTGTAAGGTTTCTGCACTAATATCCGCTGGGTACTCCTTAGGTTGATATGGTTGCGTCTCTTTGCTTTGTGATGCTAGGCGGTCGATAGCTTTCATCAATTGATTTGCCTGGCTTGTCAAGATTTGAATTATAGAACTTGTTTCCTGCTGGAATTACAAAGTGTTAGTAACATACACATTGACTAATTCTTCCAAGGATATACCTGAGTCTTAATAGGAAGTTTCTAGTCTATACAAAAATTGTTGTGCTTCCTACAAACTGTCATGGAAGTAATTCGGCTAATTATCCCATCCACAAAAAAAGTTAGGTTGACCAGTTCAAAAATTGTTATAGGATTGAGATTATAAATTAAAGAAAAAATTACTCCCATCTATGTCAAATTTAATTTTTAAATTTTCGTAGAAAACAAAAAATGAAAAGATTACGAAATAAGTGAGAAGAAACGAATTATGAACAAATATATACAAAACACCAATTAAAATCAATAATAAAAACTAATCACTGTACTCACCAGCAACGGTGCCAAAATTAGCAGGCGCGTCATAATGATAATTAAAATAAAATAACTAGACTACTACTGTAGCAATGGTGAATATAGGTTGATCCCACAGGGAGTCTTCAGTTAGCTTATGAAATGAAATTAATTGATATTTAGGTAATGGGGGGTTTTGTATTTATAAAGAAAATAAAATAAAATAAACCTAATGAAAACAAATTAACAAAAACATGTGAAAAATGATAAATTGGGGAATTTGGTAGGATCTGGTTCTTTGGTTGAATCACGGCCTGCACCCTAATTAAACATAACTCATTGATTTGTTGCTCTTTTATCGCAATTATCAGTTGTAGATTAACAACAAGCTTTGTTAATCTTGATTTTTCCTTAGATCCTAGTTAATTAAGAAGTGCTCATTAATTAACCATAGCTATCGAGAAAACTATAATAAGCTCTCTAAGTTTATCCACACAACTACCTTACAAATCAAAAAAATAGACCAATCTATGTAATAATCACAAAAGATCGAATTATTTAACCATATTATGTTATCTCTAATGATTTAGAGCCATTAGTTGCTACACATGAATCGGGAATACAACGATTACGTATTGCATTTGATTCTAGCAATGGGTTTTCATGAAAAATGATTCAATAGAGTATTAAAATCATCATCATTCAAATACCCAATCAATCCATATAAGATAACATAATCAATTTCTAATGAGAGAAAGAAATAATAAAATAATAAAAAATGCTTAACCCAAGTTGTCAACATCGATATTACCTCCAAACTGGCATCAAGAACTTAGGCTTCCATTAGTCCCTCCAAAGAAAAGAAAATGCTTTAGCCCACTTAACCAACCGTAGCCAAAACCCCTTTCTGCTCTTCACTGTGCCTCCCTTCTTAGTTCCATGCTAATGTTTTCTTCTCTTCTCTTCTCTTCTCACTATTCACTGATTTGATGAATAAACTTGTTTGGACCATCCTACTATTCACTATTCTTCTGCCGCAAGCACTCTCTTTTCTTCCCTCTCGCTACTGTTCTTGATGTGACGATTTAACAAGTTTGGACCATGCTACTATTTATGCAAAAAAACCCTTGCCTCTGTATTAGCCAAAAGTCTGTGTTTTATGCACAATGTTTGCATGAAATGTAGACGCTATTTGCATTTAGTAAAATGCATTATTTGCGTTTCAAGTGGCATGGACTGTGTTTTGGGTTGCCCCTATCCATCATCTGTTGTCGTTTCTTGTCTCTGTGCCTACATTTTCTCCTTGCTTCACTATCGTTTTTTCCTCCAACTCCCAGCTGCTATATGCATTTTGTTCTCTTGTTATTTCTTTATATTTCCAGCAAGCACTTTTAATTCTTCTTCTTTTCTTTTAATTTTCTTCTTCTTGCTCCATGAAGACAAGTGAAAATTAATCTTCAAAAATAGCCCAAATGTAGTGCTTTCGACTCACTTTAATTCCTTTGCTTCCAAATTATACCTAAAATCATATATGAATTAAAGTGAGTATCTTAAGCATTTTAGTATCATTAATCACTAGACATAAATGATTAAATGTATCAATAAATAAACACATATCAGTAAGAAAAATTGACACATGAAAAATTAGGGTGACTAAGCCTATAAAATAAGTGACAAATGGCATAGATAAATGAGTGACTTTTGGCATGGGTGATTAATTGACAAATGGCAGCAATGGTTAAGTAACAAATGGCTTAAGAATTTGGTGACGAATGGCAGATTATCTATAGGGCAAGTGGCTTACATGACTAGTGACAAATGCCATTATCAAAGAATGACACCTAGCATCTAATGAAGTAAGCTACTCAAGGGATGGTTCCTGCTATTTTCATTCTTCCTCTCCTCCAAAATACTTGCACTCTCATAGCCCTAAAATTTTGTTTCAATTCTATTAATTACCACTCTAAAATCATCACAAAATCTTGCATCAAGAAAGCTATAACTTGCTATTTTCTATCTTATTGTCTTTTTGTTGCTAAAAACTAACTTATTTCCACCTTGAACTTGCAATGATCTTGTATGCGTGGAGGGCTAGATTAACTTGATGAATTGAGGTTGAACTTGAGTTAAACAAGTGAAGTATTGATCTTTATGGCATGTTTTAATAAAACTATTATGATGATTGAATTGGATGGATTGTATATGATGTTAATGATGAAGTGTACTAGAATGTGATGGATGAACTTGGATACTTTTATTCTTTGTCCTTGATGTATAAAAAATAGTGGGTTATAGGCTGTTATATGGATGAATTAGATTGGGATTTGAAGTATAATTAAGGTGAATTTATGCTAAAGAAAGGTTCTAATGTAGTGTTCTTAAAATGTGAAAGAACTAAGACTACATGTATGATAGTGAATGATAGTTTCTATTTTGTTTTGATGCATAAAAGACAGTAGTTTATGAGCTATAAATTGAATAATTTTAAGTTGGAAATGGAGATGAAATTGATGAAAAATTAGAGATGAAAGGTATAATTGATGTATAATTAATGAACTAATATGAAGATTTTTTTAATTTGGTATGAAGGTGTTAGAACTGGAGAAATTGAAGAAAAATAGAGAGTGAACACTCAATTCACTCATTTCACAATTGTGGATGATGATCGTGAAGGAAGATCGTAGGAAGGTCCTCCTCCTTCACGATCGTGGGCAATGTTTTTAAGTGAAAAAAATTTATGTTTTGTGTGATTGTTGTATTAACTAAAGATAAGTCGCTTTACTTTAGTGCATTTGGACCTGATTTAGGCTTGAAATGAACTTAGATAGCTGCTTATTAATTGGTTAAGGGTTTGATAAGTTCGGTTGTTAATTGATGTTATAGCTTAAGGAATGGATCATTTTGATATCAATGTATCTAAATCTGGAAATTATGAGTTGTTAAAGGAATAAAGGTGTTATTATGAATACAAATGTGATCTAAAGGATATGAGTAATGTATTAGGAATAAATGAATGAGAATTGGGATTGTGTGAAAATATATAATGTTAGAAAAGGGCTGGTGAATGTATTGTTGATGAATTTAGAATAATCAAGTTTACTTAAGGTATAAACCTAATTGCAAACTAGTTACATCTAAGCTATGATGTATGAATGGTTAAGATTTTTGAATAAGGAAACATACCCGGAAAGTCAATTGAGCATGCTTTGAACATGAACCATATATATGTGTATAATTGATCAACTTCATAATGTAAAAAATATATGTGTATTGCATCACTAAAGAAGCACAAATTGATCATCAACATCCAGACATTACCTGATCATCAAGGCAATAGCTTATCTAGAGTGTACTGTGAGTTAACCTAGATGTTTTCTCATTATGATTGAATTGTTTTCAATTAAGTTTTAGATATTGAACTATTATTGATATGATTGTGATAATTTCATATATTGATGGTCCGAGGAGTTTGATATTTGGGATTGTATTGGAAGTGCTTGCTAATCATATGTGAATATGGAAAATGTGTACTCAACTAAATGTTGAATGTCCAACTCAGATCTGATGAATATGATAAATGACTGTGCACATTGAATGAAAGTTATTGATAGCATATTATGTGAATTGATGGATTCCATCAAATTGTTATGCATGATTAGATAATGGAGTTGTGACCAAAGTGACCAGTGTGAAAAAGAGCTTAAAGCTCACAAATGTGCACAAAGAGCCACAGGCTCAGTTATTAATAAGCCCAGTATCCACAATAGCTATAAGATAGAATATGAAATAAGCCCGGTATCCACAACAGGCATGGGACAGTAAATAGGCGCTCGGTCATAACAAGTAAAAAAGAAAGTGGAGTTACATGTTCATTTGCATTTATATATATCTTTACATATAACATGTGAATGATTGCGAAGAATTACTGAATTATGTTGATATAGTGATATGCAATGTTTGTGTATATGTTGATGATATGAATGATTGAGATAAATGATTGGTTTATTCTAGAATGAGTATACGAAATGTTTGAAGTTCAGGATGTATTGTTGAGATATGATGTATATTATGATCTAGTATTCAATATTGAATATTGTGATACATCTGCTGAATTAGTTTATACTTGTGATATTTGTGTTCTAACTTGAGCGAGCGCATCAATGATGGTTCATTCAATGAGTTTACAAACTCATCAAAATTACAACATTAATTTTTAGGTACAAGAGAGACCTAGCTTCTAAGGTGATATAATAGAAGTCTAGTACTGTCAATTGTGGAAACAAGAATGGCTCAAAGGTCTGGTCAGCTGATACCTACAGAATCTAGATAGAGTACTTTTGTTTAGCTTCTCCTTTCATGTAGAACTTTTTGTATAGAACTTTAAATTTCCAAATGTTATGTTTTGTATAAACATGGATTAGGAAATGTAATGACAATGTAAGTAAGTTTCATTTTATGAATGAAATGAGGAATTTAATCTTTAGAAATACCTATGTTTTGTATAATGCCATAATAAGTTGATGTAATTGCTCTAACATGACATTTTCATAGGGTATGTTCTTGAATGTCCTCTGTATGTTCGAGCATATGTTCTAAGGTAGTGGTGTGTTACAGTTCTGAAATTAGGTATCTTTAAGTTTGCTTCAAATCTAATCGAACAAGTTAGGAGTATTTTTGTGAAATGAGAGATTAAAATTATATAATTATCAAATTCAATTAGGATTAATTGATTAGATCTTGAGACAAGGAGATCAAAATTGTAGGAAATCTTGGATTTAGCATAAATTGAATAAACATTATTAAGGAAGACAAAATAAGGATATAATAGTTCCTAAGTCTTCAACTTTGATCAACCTCAAATTCAATCGCAACTCACTTATCAATTATTTACTTGTTTTGTCTTATTATTTTCTTTAATTTCAATTATTTATTTTAATTTAATTCAATTTTTAATATCTTTAGCAAAGTTCTTATTCAAATTTTTTAGGTGTCTATAGTCCTCATGGGAATGATACCATTTGATACTATAATATATGATTCGTATTCTTATAGTATTAAAAGTTGTATTATATATAAAACTTACTCAATAGATAGTGCTAGAAAATGAAAGAGAAAGAGTAATTAAAGAGTAGATGATTATGAAATTCTAGCTTACTATTACAATGTGCACATAAAGTAATAGTTAAAGGGAATTTAGCTTGTCCTTTATACCAAGTCTTAAGGATCTACCTAACCAAAGAATGAAAGAGTGTGAAGAAGTCATTAAAAAGTTCCATATCAATATGTAGGTTTGCACAAATGGTTGAGGTCTCACTAAAAGTTTCCTACAAGAACATCATTGAACTATAAAAAGTTCATTGTGATTTATCAATGTTAGATGGATCCATATAGAAACTAGGAAGCACTTATGTAATTTCCTAAAATCCTTTAACTAAGTAGAATGGATAATGCTAAGAATTATTCTCCTATTTTTCAGTCACCTTAGTATTTACTAGAGCAATTTCCTTCAACATATTAATGTATCTAAGCTTATAAAAAGGGTCAAAACTATGCTAGTTATCAAACTAGAAGTCTATATCTTTAACATTGCTAATTTTTTACTTAATATGGTTCTATATGAAGCTTCTAGTGAGCAAAATCTAATGAAAGGTGTATAAGTTAGTTGGCTTAACTCCCCTATCCAAATGCTCTGATCTTTAAGATGGAAGGTATGTATCCATCTTACCTATAGGTTTTCTTTGTCCATATAGATTTCCATAATCTTTTAGCCAATAAAACCCTTGACATTCTCCTGGCTAAGCATAATCCTGGCCCTTCTTGTTGCTTTGGAAGGCAAATAGTACTCTATTTAACTTTATGGATTTTGTTACTACTAATGCATCTATTCTAGATGAAATCTCTTATGAGTTTATCAATTAACTTTATGACTCCTTTAGGTAGTGCAAGGTGGAAGTACCAATATATATATATATGTGTGTGTGTGTGTGTGTGTGTGTGTGTGTGTGTGTGTGTGTGTGTGTGTGTGTGTAGGTTGTTAAGTTCAGAAATGGAAAGTTAGACCCTCCCTCTATAATAAAAGGAACAACTACACTAGGCATGTAATCTTCTTTCAATTAAGATGATAAGAATAGATCAATCTCTAATAGTCAACTTCCTGACCAAATTGGGACTCCCAAATATTTGAATGGAAGTTTAAGTTACATTCTTAATAAGGACAAATTCAGGGAAGAATAGCTTGAAAATGGAGTTAAGAAAAAGATGCAACTCTTATTAGCATTAAACTCCAGACTAGATAGCCTTCTAAAGGTGTCTAGAGATTCCATAAGAATGTTTATATAGACCGAATTAGTCCCATAAAGAAGTAAGAGATTATCTGCAAAAGCTAGATGTGAGAGCTTAAGCTTGTCATAACTATAATGGTATTGAAAAGCTAAAGCTCTTACAATGTTGTAGTTGATGGGATTTGATAACATGTTCATTGCTATTATAAATAAAGAAATAAATGATCACCTTGTATTAATCCTTGAGTTACTTTAAAAAACCTTAAAGATTCCCCATTAACTAGCATAGACTAGGAAACTAAACTTATACCTAGTTTATGAATTTGTTGGGGTAACTAATTGCCTGTAGGGTGTTAAAGATGAAGTTCTAACTTAGTAAATTAAATGCCTTGGTGAAATCAATTTGCATTTCATAGCTTTTGATATTTTTTCTAATCCATATACCCTAAATAACTCATAAAAAAGCTTATGATGTCACATATGTTCATTCCTTTTATAAAAGCCCCTTAGCAAGGGTTGATGAAGTTAGGGAGTTTTTTCAACTATTTATTAGCTATGCACTTCGAGATCATTTTGTATATCACATTATAAAATCATTAAGAGAACAAGGATTAGGAACCTTAGATATAAAGAAAATGTAAGTTTTATTAAGCTCAGAGAAGCTTACCATTAATGAATAATTCTTAGACAACGTTGATCACCATTGAGCCATTTATTTCCTAAGTAGAGTGGAAAAATTGGCATTGAAGCCATCTAAACTAGGAAATTTGTTTGGTTAAAAAGAAAAGAAAGTATTCTTAATCTCCTTATATATTCGCTCCTCAGTCAATGAGGGGATATGTTGAGGGTTCAGAGCATTTCTTATGGAGTCTACTGGCTGAATTGGAAGATTAGGAGGAATGAAGGACTCTACTAGGATAGAATTGAATTAGGAGTGGGCTAATTCCTTAAGGTTACTCTGATCGATCACAATGATACCATTTTGATCCTTAAGTTTAACAATTCTTCCTTAGATATAGTTGTGAAAAAGACTGGAGTTTCTATCTCTCTCTTGTTACCATATAATTCTACCATTTTGTCTTAGCTATAAGTTTTTATAATTCTATAGTTGAGTGATATCTCTTCAAGACTTTAATTTCATAGGATTTAACATAAAGGTCATCTGGTTACATAGCAAGAACTTCCTGAATCTTGTTGAGATGATCAAAATCTTCTCTCTTTTCCAATATAAGAGGATCTGAGCAAGTTTTTAAAGGATATTTGCATCTAAATAGATGATCTTTAATTTCTATATACATTTATGGCAAAGGTTCAAACATCCCCATATTCATATCTTATTCAATTACATCTCTAAGTTGAGAATGAGTCAATAAGGAGTTAAAGAAGCTAAATGTGGTCATTTTATTCTCATATCCATTCTTTAGATCAGTTTTAATTAATGAGTGGTTAAAGACTAAATTAGTTCAAAAACGAGCTTGATTGAGTTGTGTTGCTTTGATCCAAGAGCCATTAATAAAACACATATCCATTTTCCTACGGATGTATCTATTTCCAATTTATTTGTTGCTCCAAGTGAAAAGAGATCCAGTGTATCTGAGATTTGTAAGGCTAATTCTAGAAGTAAGATTTGATAGCTTACAGAATCTAGATTAAGATTTCATAGCTTACGGAATCCAGATTGGACATTGTTTAAGTTGGTTTAAGTTTCTAGGGAGAAAGATTGCAATTTAATCCCCAATCAACATCCAAGAAGTTTAAATAATTCCAAGTCTCAAGTCACTCCATAGGAAGTTTCTTTGGTATTCCTAATTAGTTGCATACACCATAGTTATTTTGATAAGGGAATTGAAATGCTTCAACAACAATTCTTAGTTAATTAATTGGTCTCATGAACACCAGGTTTTAAAGTGAAAAGTTATAGGGTCAAAGGCAACAACCAGTCTACCCTTAGGATGGTTTGCATGATCACTGAGGAAGTCCAATCCTTTTTCATGAACCATAATCCTTTGTTTTTAAAGTGTCCTCCTTTATTTTGGTCTTTATAAGACCAACAAATCTTAGGTTGTTATACTTATTAGGTCTTTTAAAGCCAACTATTTATTAGGGCTGTTTAATCCTTAACATTTTATTCTTGTAACTTCATAAATTTTCCCCTTTTCCTCCTAGTCTTTTATTACTAAAACAAGGGTCAAAACAACCAATTTAAGGTGACTAAGCTTCCCCGGTACTTAGCATATAAGTGTTAGGGGAATTACCTCAATCTTTTTATTTCGTGTAATACCTTCTTTGGAGTTAGTTAAAAGTGGTTTCTTCCCGTTTAGTGTGGAATCGTTAAGGATCTATGTATCTTCGAGGTAACTGCGATGCTTTTCGTTACTTTCCATAGCCTAAGGGTTACTGTAACTTTTGTCAATATGATCACCTCAATTTGAACTTGATTGTTTGGTCTCCATATGTTGGGAAATTAGGTAGGGATTTGATCCTGACCGCAGTGAAATAATTACGAAACTTTTTCACAATCTTTGATTTCCTAAAACCCAATATCTCTTTAATTCTATAAAATTATTAACACAAATCACAATAAAGTGGAAACTTAATTAGTACGTTATTCTAAAGCTTGACCTTTATCTTGTCGTATCCCTCAAACTGTTCCCGAAATTGATTCGTTTCAACCACTATAGCTGCATAAATGTCCAGCCTCTAATGGTATCCATAGAATGAGTTGAGAGAACTATGTAACTATTACAGAAAAGGTTAAGTAAGAAGTACTAGCTCCATAGAGCTTAAGCCTATTTATAATAGGTTAGGTTCTAGGCATTTCAATAATTTCATTGCAATTAAAATCTAATTTCACTTAAACTTTAATTAGAATTACAAATTATTCTAATTAAATACCAATTATGCCCATATAAGACTCAATATATCATATTGATCTTTATTTATTAAATATCTCATATTTAATCAGAAAGTTTCTCAAACTTTATAATCAAGTCCAACCTGATTAAATTAACTTTGCTCTTTTCAACCCATTTTATATGTGAGAACCCATTCGATTCCCAAATATGTTGGAAATGATTATAAAATCTAATTCTAATTCATAATTAGAATTAGATAAATTAAAACTCTTTTTAATTTATCTTTAATTCTCCAATTAAACAATTTATAATTATAAATCAAGATTAACATCTAGTAATGCATCATGACCACCCAAATATTTACGAATGTCAAAGTTGTTTTGACTAATCTTTCTGTGTGTGATTTTTCTGTATAATTCAATACTTTCATCACACAATGTTCTGATTAAATATAAAGCATGGAATTAACGTCTACTGGAGTCTAATCACATTAGTTCTTTGTCATTAGCTATTGATTCAATTAATGACAATTGTAAACTATTTACAAAGCATCATTTTACCTTGGCCAAGGATTTTTGAATCAATAATAATCGAGAACAACAAAAAATTCTCCCTAATTACTTTAGGGTGATGAATCCTATCTTGATCACACAACTATCTCCATATAGTTCATGCTATATCTATTGACTACCGATTAGATGACCCATGATTAAATAGATCATAATTAGTATCAAAACATAGCAATTCCCATACAATATAACTTTGATAACCTCAAGTCAAATGATCACTTATACAATCATCACAATGACAATTCCATACACATACAAGTAATGTTCCAAATGAATTTCTCATATCAGGTTTGTTCAGTGAACTTGTTCTCTATTGGGAGCACTTGTTTAAGTCTTACAACTCCCATCTTAATTATCATCATAATTAATAAAATTTTCCTAAACACGTTCTTAGATCTTTGATGAGACATTAGCTCCTTATACATGCTCAATAGCTCTAATGTTCTATAGTACATTACTATCTTGAATATTGCAAAGATACTCTATTAAATGAACTGAAGAACTTATTGATCCAATTAATCATTTCCACTAAATGAAAAATCTATTATGACTCAGTTAACAACCACTGCTACATTGGAACCTTTCTAATCCTAAATAATATTGTTATAAGTAAATAAACCTTAATTAGAATTTTCTTCTAAAGTTATATCTTTATCATTTTGAACTCAAATATTAACTTACACATAGAGTAATGAATATCTTTAATACTTCATAAGTATCTGATATCTCAAATACTAAATAACTTTAGTACATTATCTATATACGAAGACATAGAATAAGTTAACAATATCCAATCTATCTCTATAGATCTAATTCCTAGAATTAAGTTGTTACCTTTTTTATATCCAACAAGAGTTCTTCTTAGACAATTGTGTGTTAAACAATTGAAAATTATAATTGTTTTTCTCTGTAATCAATATGTCTCCACATACTCATACTAAAGAGGACAACTATAATCCCACTAACCTTCTTGTAGACATAAATTCATAATCATCTTTAAAAACAAACTTTTTGAATTCATCATGAAAGTGAATCTTTCAATGTCTCGTAGCCTTTTAACTACACATCAAATGTATCATTAAAGACATTAATTCCAATTAGATGTGTTGTCATGAGATTTAAACTTTTTTCAAATTTCATCTTACTCCCATTACTTATCTTGAGAACCATTCTCCTATTAGTATATATTGAATCAAACAATTTGTTTAATAAATTTGTAAGAATATATCCAATCTTTCGGATATATCAAAACCTTTTATTATCCAAATTAGTTCTAAACTTAATGGATGTTGTATGCTTCAACCAAGCATCACATTCTCAAATCATTAACTTTAACTCTTTCAAAGAGTTAACATTTCATATGTAATATGAAATCTTACTAATTGATTTAATCGGAACTAAAGAAGGTAAGTCATTATAATAGGAATTGTTATGAAAGAAATATTGTTACAATCTATATTATCGCATATTGTATTTTACTCTTTACATAAATCCATACTCTTATGAATTTAGTTATGAAGGTTTTTACTAGAGAATCTCATTACTTATAGACCAAAAATTTAGTCACAAAGATCTCATCAATGTGCTTCAACATTCTCAATGCTTAATTTCTGCTTAGATTCAAACAATTTGAACTTTTCAAAATTTTAAATCTTCATTTCATTTAATACGTATAACTATATCACATAAAGTCATTATTAATATAATGAAATATAATATTATCCTTTTATGAATTGTTATTCCATCCAATACATCACATGTATAAGATTTAACAATTCAATTGATTTGGTTATTCTTCAACTTTACAAATTCCACACAATTTATAATCAAAAAGGATACACATATTTTAGTATGTAACTTTATGATTCTCGTTATGTTCATTTAACTAATATATATAAAAGGATAATCTCGGTTATCTAACTATTATTTCTTACCATTTATGTTAAGCATAAGTCTTCTTTGATCCAACACAGACAAACTCTTTGTAAAATTAGGTCAATGACTTTTACTTAACAATCTATTTCTAAGCATGCATTGAACATTACAATAATGTTAAATCTAAATTCAGTATCAAATACTCATAAGCATGAAATAGAAATATATACGATCTCTATCATAACACATATAGGCAAGAAAAATCATGCAATCATTTTCTTCTTATAAAAACTATTATCATACTATAGCAAAGCCTTTTATTGTAGTCCATAGTTATGCTTTTAGTAGGCTAAATTAAGTGAAACAATTCCAACAAGGTATTATACCTTTCAGCTCTACTCCCTGCAACCATTTGCATTTTGCTTTCATGGTGTTAACATACATCTTTCATGTTGTCATCAAAGTTTACGAGACATTAGTCAACTTAAAATGTCAATACATTTTGTCATCTATATGATTTTGACATATCTCTACAACTTTGTCTCCATATCCTTAATAGGGATTATAGCAAAATTGCATAATGGACACATTATTTTCTATCTAACTTTTGAGAACTCTTCTCAAACATATCCTATATCCAATAAATTTGGTTCACTAACTTAGTATAAATTATACTAAATAAGGTAAATGCCACTAAGAACAAAATATAAGTATAAGAGAAACAAGTAATCAATTATATGTCATGACTACCAAATAAGATTAGGATTTTAATCATGCATTTGGTTACTCCCACTATTTTATTCGAAATAATAGCCCTCACTACTATTCAGAAAGATTAATCTAATCTTTCTAGTGGACTAAGATCCCATTCAAGTATAGTTGACCTTAAGTTTGCTCAACAAGCTAACTAAACTTAAATTAGGTAGATAACAACTTTATCAATCACATTTCACATGACTCCTAGATCCGTTAGGTGACAACTCTTGCCAAAATATATTTTATATATCGTTCCTAACCTTGCCTATAAATTCATGTGATCATGAGAGTAGAACCCACTGTCTTAAGACTAAACATGTTCTGGTTAAAGTAGCCTTAAGCTTGCTCAACAAGCCAACTATAAACAAAACTCTGGTTTATTTTTATAATGATAGAAGGCAACAATCACATTCTCAACGTTTACTTAATATTTTAACGAGAGATTTAATTTCATTTTCTCATCAAACACAAATTGCATGTAAAATATCAAACATATAAAACATACAATTTATCATGCATCCAATATATATATCAACCATATAAAAAAAATGCAATTTATGCACTCATAATCAAATTATATGCATAAAATATCAAGCTTGGTTTGATTCTAGTTATTGATCTTCAT
>JANZXR010350181.1:0-22504 GCA_027575705.1 Erythroxylum echinodendron
TATTTCTTTATTTCATACTGAATTGTATATTCCGCAAATTTTTGTATCATTTGTAATTAAATATTACAGTATGTAATAATTTTTGGAATTGGAAATGTTTTGTATTTGTAATGGGCCCAAATGGCTGTTGAAAACTCTGTTGGTTGTATTGTTACGTTTGAAAAAGTTTGCGAATAGAGTGAGCCCACTTTGGTTATTAATTTTCTCACTTTATGTTATGGTTTTTTAAAAAATTGTACTGAAATTTGAATGATCGACTGCTATAGCATGCCACCCTTGCGGGGCACGGACTCGGATATTCCTCAGGATGTCGGGTACGTGTGTTGTGGGAGTGGGGTGTTACAGCTCCTCTGTGACATTATCACTCTTGGCACTACAAATCGGTTGAATAATCTTTTAATAAATTTTTGTATCACTTTGCCTTCATGTGTTAGAGATACCATAGCTTCTACCCCTCATGACGTATAGTCCACCTGACTAAGATTTACTTTGACTTCTATAATGTTCGATAGAGGCATTTCATCTCATTTGGAGATATTCCCTACACATTTGGCACTGATAACATTGTGCCACAAACTCTCTAGCATCTTTGAATAGATTCAGCTAATAAAATATGCATTCTAACACTTGTGTTGTTGTCTTGTTCGCTTCGTAATGCCCTGCATAGTTAATTTCATAAAATTGTATCAATATGTCTAGCATTTCCTCAACGGGAACACATCTCCTAATTATCCCGTTCACACACATTTTGAATAGGATCGATTCATCCCATAAATAATGGGTACATTCAGACAAGAAATGTTTTTATACTGATATGATAATTCTGAAGGAAGCCTACCACTGGTAACAAAGTTTGTTATGTTTGCGGATCATGGTGTCACCATGTTGTTAAGTAACATTAGAGTTTCACTGGGGAAATGCATATTAATATCATTAATCTGCTCTTTTTCCCTTCCTTTTAGTCTCTTATCTCGATGTCAAATTCTTGTAAACATAGTACCCATCAAATTTGACGAATAGATACTTAAGTGTAGTGTGATCTATAAAAATAATCACCTTAGAGCCCAAGAGGTATGACCAAAACTTGTCACATGCAAACACCACTACTTGCTCTACAGTACTGTAATTAAGTTAGGGTCTTGTTAATGTCTTGCTTACATAATATACTGCATGCAACTTTTTATTTTATCTTTAGCCTAACTTATATCTTATAGCTTTATCACTAACATCGCACATGACTTCAGATGGAAGTGATAAATTTGGTGACGTTAAAATTTGTATTGATGATAGTTCTTATTTTAGTTTGTTAAACATAGATTAACAATTGTCATCAAAATTAAATGGCACTTCCTTGACTAAAAGTTTTGTCAGAGGTATAGCAATCATTACTAAGTCTATGATAAAGAAGTAATAAAATCCTGTATGACCTAAGAATGCTCATATGCCTTTAAAATTAATTGGTGGTGGAAGCTTATTTATGACCTCTGTCTTTACTCTATCCACTTTAATTTTTTGGTGAGATAATTTATGCCTAAAGTCTACACCTTCATGCACTATGAAGTGACATTTTTCCTAGTTTAAAACTAAATATGATTCTTCATATCCTTGAAGTACTCTATCTAAATTAATTAGGCACTGTTCAAAAAAGTATCTAAAGACTAAAAATCGTCCATAAAATTTCCATAATGTCCTTGATCATATTTGTAAAGATAGACATCATGCATCTTTGAAATGTAGCTAGGGCATTGCATAACTCGAAGGGCATCTGATTATATACTATAAAGACATGTAAATGTGGTTTCTTTTTGGTCTTCAAGATAGATAAAAAATCTAGTTATATCTTGAGTATCCATCCATGAAACAGTAGAAAGAATGATAGCTCACGCTTTCTACCATTTGATTGACAAATGGAAGAGGTAAATGATTCTTTTTATTCACCCTGTTCCATGAAACTTTGTTCCTCACTTTCTCTCTCCTTTACGATTATTCCACCTTTCATTGGTACGTATTGTACCAGTCTAAACCATTCATTATCTGAGATTAGATATATGATACTTACTTCTAAAATCCTTACTACTTCATTTTTTACGACTTCCTTCATATGAGGGTTCAACCTTCGTCGACGTTCCCTCATCGCTTGACTTCCTTCTTTGAGTTTATCTTATGCATAATGACATTTAGGCTTATACCTCGAATGTCCGATATTAGTTATCCCATAGCCTTCATTTAATAAATGTTACCACCTTACTCTCTTGTTCATTATCTAGCTAATTGGAAATGATAATTGGTAAAGTTTAACCTTCACCTAGAAAGGTATATCTAAGGTTTGTTGGTAAAGGTTTTAGCTCTAGAGTTAGTGGTTTTTAGTAAAGGGTGGTATGGGTGCTTTTGTCCTTAGTAGTATTTCTCGATGCCTCTAAACACTCAACTCCTCTATGTCGTCATCTTCCTCATACTCAGCTTTCTCTGCCTTCTCATGTTCATTATCTATCTCAGCTTCTGCATATTTAATTACTTTAAAGTAACTTTCTTCTTACTCTTGAGTACATTCGTCCATAACATCAATCTTTAGGCAAGCGTTGCTTTCTTTCAATATTTTAAGGCTTTGTTCATGTCGAGCTCTACTTGATTGTCTCCAATCTGAAGTGTTAATTTACCTTCATAAACATTTATTAATGTTCTCCCTATGTTCATGAAGGGTCATCCAAGAATTAGTGGATAGTTATTATCCTCTTTGAAATATAAAATGACAATGTCCATAGGGATAATAAAGTTGTCCACCTATATTAAGATATCTTCCACCACTCCAAACAGTATCTTGAATGATTGATCAACTAACTAAATTGTCATTAAAGTTGGCTTTACCTTACGGAACCTCAATCTCCTAAATATTGACAAAGGCATAAGATTTATACTTACGCCTAAGTTGCGTAAGCACTTTGTGAATTCAAATTGACCAACCACATAAGGTATTATGAAACTCCTAGATCCTTCAACTTAGAAGGCATATGACTAGTGATTATGGAACTACAACTTCCAATTAATGTAACCGTTCGATTATCTTCCTAACTTAGCTTATTTGATAATATGTCCTTCAGGATTTTGGCATACTTGGGCGTACAATCCAATGCCTCTACAAAAGATAGATTAATTTGCATAGTCTTTAATTTCTCTATGAACTTTACAAATTATGAATCCAGTTTGTTCTTTTATAATCATTGAGGGTATGGGATCTTAGATGGATATGGCAGATGGGAAATGTAAATTTTTATAATCGTTGGCGTATAATATCTCAGGTGGATATGGTAGAGGGGTAACGCAAGGAGGGAACTCACTAATGTCTACATCCTTTTTCTTTCTGTAGTCTTTTTTCTTTAGGTGGGATGTAGTGTATATCTCTGTTGGTTACTCAAGTTCCTTCCCACTTTTAATTGTGATAGCCTTAAGTTGCTCCTTTAAGTTTGCTTTAATATTGCTTAGGAGACTCCCCACACTTCTTATAGATAACACATTTGTCAGTTGGTTCATTTGAACCTCTAAGTTATGAATATAAGAAGCATGATTTTTAGTTACCTATTTAAACTTCCCTTCCATATGAGTCTGTCTAAAATCTTGTCCATTTTTAAGTCATTAGCATTAGGCTTCTCTTGTTGAAAACTAGGTAGACCTTGATTTCACATTGGTTACTGATAATGTTTGACTAAGAAAAATTTAAATGGTTCCTCCATCAAAAACTATAAGTGTTAGAATACAGATTGTTTCCTTCTCCTTGACCAAATTGTGTCCCCATATAGTTGGATTACTCTGTATCATTTTTTTTTGCATTATAAAGCAATCAAAGGTACTATAGTTATCTTGTCCACATAATTCGCATCTTTGCTTAATTGCTTTAACATGAGCAGATGAAGAGGCTTTTATGTCATTGAGTTCTCTAGTTAAATTATCAATCTCAGCTTGCATTTCTGTCATTGAATTGACAATAATGACTCCCTATGATCGCAAAAGGTTATTTGTCATCTACTTCTGTCTGATGTCTAAACACAACTATTGTTTCCCATATCTTCTAACAAATCACCCGCTTCCTCAACTATCTTCCTCATTAATGATCCTCCATACACTACATCAATAGTTCCTTTATGGATGGATTAACTCTATTGTAGAAGGTTTGCAATAGGAATTCTCTAGGTAAGTTACGAAGAGGACATCACCTTTATAAGTCTTTATAACATTCCCATGCTTCATAAAGTGAATCCTTGTCATTCTATTGGAAATTTTTGATTTCCTTTATTAATCTAGTTATCTTTGTCAATGGGATGTACTTATTTAAAAATGCCAGTACCAACTGCTTCTGTGTCATGATTTTTGTCAGGTTTAGGAATGATGCCAAGCTTTGGCTCTATCCCTTAGGGTAAAAGGAAAAAGCCTCATCTTAATAGCTTCTTCCAACATATTATTATATTAGAAGGTACTATAAATCTCTAAGAAATTTACTAAATGTGCATTAGGATCCTTATTCATTAACCCATAGAATTGTAATTTAGTTCGCAGTACATTTAGCGATGCTAGTTTTATTAAGAATAAGGTTGGCACCGATGTTTGGCCTCATGAAATCCATAAGGGTTTGTTGCTGGTCTCCTTCATTGAATTCTTTTTCCATTGTTTAATTAATCTCCTCTTTGCGTCTCACTCTTCAAATTGCACATTCTTGTCTTATGATATCAAGTACTGGACTTTCTTCGATCTTATTTGAACTTTAAGAAACTCTCATGTTCATAAAGTCGTATGGACACAAGAAAAGTGAAAATTTCCTTAAAATAAAAGAATTCAACTAGTCCTAAACTATTTCCTCTGGAACGACACTAAAGCCTTGTTAAGCAAGTTTTACCGATATTAAATCTCCCAATATCCAAAAGTATACAGATTGTAAACTTTTCGTATTGAAGGTGTCGATCCTATGAGGAAATAGTTAAAACCAAGTGAACCTAACTTTGTATAAGGTATTGGAATATGAATTAAATGAAAATCACTAAAAGAAATTAAAGAAAACAATTAAAATTAAGTGAATAACCAACTAACCATTAAGCTCCCACAATTATGTAAGGATGATCAATTTTAAAGGCTTAGGATTTATTCTTTTGGTGTTTTGTTCCTTTAACCACTATTGATTTAATTAGGTGAGGATCTTAGATTTTCTAAGAAATTGATTATTCTAACTTAAGACCAAACCAATTAACCTTAATTGATTACAAAATTCTAGATTTTACAACCCCTTTATTCACAAAAACTTCCTAATGATTTCAACTAACTCTTAAATGATTTATTGAATAATTGAGTTCACACATAAGATCTCTCTTCATATGATTTTCAATGTGATAATTGTTTAAGTTATTAAATCACCAGCTCTCGTTGCATAACCTAATCTAATTACTTTTGAATCACTCTCTCGATTTGTTGTTTAAGTATTGATATGCATAATTATCACCATGATAGAATATTGTGTTGAATTTAACAATCATCAAGCCATATAACAACCTAAGAAAAAACCCTAATCTGGAAATTTAGAAACTTATAAATGTAAATAAAATCTTAGAATCCAGTTTACACATGAGTTTAATAAAAATAACAAAAGGAAAGAAAAAAACACTTGATCTAAAAATCTTCGACGTCCTTTTTTATCCTCCATGTTTAATCCAATTTTGAAAGATTGTGGCTACATTTTTGGATGTTTTCATGTTCTTAAATAGTCCCAGTGGGTCTTACGGATGTAATTAGGGATTCTGCTCTTTGTTCGGTTCAAAAAATCCCTCCAACCCTAAAATAGATGGAAAAGTCACGTGTAACATACTACTACCATAGAGCATATGCCAAAGTATCCAGAGACCATTTAAGAACATTCCTTACGAAAATGGCATGTTAGAGCAATCACATTCTCTAATAATGGCATCATACAGAACAGAAGTAGTCAAAAGATCAACTGCTCCCATTTCATTCACAAACACAATTTACAATGTGGCATTACATTTCATAATCCATATATTTACATCATCAAAAGAATATGATTGTTTAATACTCTTTTATAGGAATGAGAAACTACATAAACACAATTTACAACTCCTCAGATATTAGCTGGCCAGACTTTTGAGCCATTCTTGTTTCCCAAAATTGCCATTACTAGTTTGCCTTAGAAACTAGGTCTCCTTTGCACTTAAAAATCAACATTGCAATTTTGAAAAGTTTGCGAACTCAGTGAGTGAACCATCATTGATGTGTTAGCTCATGTCAGAACACAAACATGAAAAATATAAACCAAATTCACTATATACCTTATCTTAACAATACATCATGAACTTTACAATTTCATATACTCATTTCAGAATAATTAGATCATTTATCTCAATCATTCATATCATCAATATGTACACAAATATTGCAAATCACTATATCATCACAAATTAGTAATTCATTACAATCTTTCACATGATACATGTATGTATATAAATGCAAATGCACATAAGACTCCACTTTCATTTTTATTTTATTGTGACCGAGTGCCTATTTACTATCCCATATCCATTGTGGATATCGAGCTTATTTCATTTACTGTCTCGTATCCATTATAGATACTGGGCTTATTAATAACTGAGCTTATGGCTCTTTATGCACATTTCTGAGCTTTAAGCTTTTTTTCACACTAGTCACTCCAGTTATAACGCCTTGCTCCATAAGGCACATTCCTGACATCCTAGGGACATTCGGGAAAGTACTCCATAAAAGCGGCATGTTAGAGCAGTCATATTCACTTAATATGGCATCATACTTATAACACAAATATCCAAAAGGTCAACTTCTCATTCCATTGATAAAACATATTTGCACTGTAGCCTTTTACTATATAATCCATATACATACAGTATCAAAAATATATAAGAGTTTAACACTCTTTACATTATTCTGCTTGGATGAGGAACTATACAAAAGATTCAAGCTAAACTCCTCAGTCTCAACTGAGCAAACTTTGAGCCATTTCTTGAATCCAAAAATGTAGTACTAGACTTCTTCTAGAGTGTCTTAATAGCTAGGTCTCCTTTCTCGTACTTGGAAGACAACGTTACAATTTTGATGAGTTTTGCAAACTCATTGAGCAAGCAATCATCGATACACATTTTATGAGCTTTAAATTCTTTTTCACTGCCACTTCGTGTTGGATCGAAAACAAAAACATGTTTAGTTTGACTAAATTATAGATTTCAAAAAAAATTTCTAAAATCATAACACAACGGAAGCATAAATACTAAATCAACATGTTTTTAATCTATACATGATACGGTATAATGAAAATAAATGAAATAAGAATAAAATCAAAATTTTTACTGACTCCGTTTTACAGCTTCGACTCCTAGTTGTTATGTCCTCAACCAATCTAATTTACCAATTGTTCTCCTTGGATAGCTTAGTTATCAAGAACCCTTGGTGGGAAAGGAGAAGAAAAAATGGAGGGCAAACCTTTTGTTATATTCAACTAGTTCAAAAGAACCAAAAAATTGAGAATTTCCTTAGTCCTATAGTCGACTATTTTTTTAGAACAAAAAGAGACCTTCTCTTTTGCTATGTTCGACTAGTGTCGAGATAATAAAGAGAGAACAAAATTTTCATATGTTAATTGTATCAAAACTAAAATGAAAAACTATCTTTACAAGTGCAACACCTTTTTATTTTTTGAGAGAACGAAGATACAAAATGGAGAGACCAATGGTGAGCTACCAATTACGTTAATGGTGAGCTAAAAAACTACACCCTCTCATTCATTTTTGAATAAATGAGAGTGTTGTCGGTTTATGCTTTTAAAACAAGCATCAAAACCATTTAACATAAAGCATCAATGAATTCATTGGAAGTAGAGAGTGAGTGTTTAAAAACCATGCACGTGTCTTTTAACATCATATACTAAAAGACATGCATGCAAAATGAGTTATATGTTTCTATCATTGTAAATGGAATGAGCTACTGACCATTCATTAGTATCAAAACTAGTTGAATTCTCTCCATCCAAGTCTAACACTTGGACGGTTTTATGACATAATGGAGAGCCAATGCACCACTTCAAAGAGTTGTACGTTTTCTATCCTTTAATCAAATTTGGACGTTAGCTATATTAGTAACATGTTCATTTAAGGTGTTTTAAAACACCAACCAACAAATCAAAGAAAGAGAAGCATAATCGATTTCTACATTGTAGAATTCAATTTTTCTTATCCCTTTTTTAATATTAATTCAGTTAATCTAATTAATTTAATCAAAAATAGCCCAATAATGAAGTTCCTTTGGGTTTATATTAACAATTAATTAGTGTAAGGTATGTAATTATAGGCTTAAACCCAATTTAATTAACTCTTAATTAAATTGTTTAAGTCTTATTGGCCCGAATCCAATTCATCCTTTTCTCTCCAAACTATCTCAATTTCCTTCCGATAGCCTCCGTTTATTTTTCTTGCTTTCCTTGATAACCTTCCTAGAAGCCAAGTGGGGAATCTAATTGGACTTAAATAATTTAAGCTCCAATAAGCCCAAAATTAATTTAATCTTATTAGAATTAACTCCGACTTGTTAACCAAATGTCATTCCACTAAAGACAATTGGTTGAACTCTTGAATTAATTAAAATTGTAAGAAACCAAGTTTCAAATTTATTAATTCGATATCCAAATGCAAACTCTATTATGAACCATATTATAGCCATCCACACGATAAAAGGTAAATTTATCGTTTTGCCCTTATGTTGATTTTTCCTTCTAGATCTCCTATTTTACTCTATATGATGATTAACGCACAAGATTTAATCTTGGTGTTAAGACTTGATGGGTAACTAGTCTATCAAACTACTAGCTCCAGTTTAATCACCAATCTCCGTAAAACATTTGATGATATCACTGTAAACTCTTTATTTTAGTAAATGTTCCCTAATTCATGTTTCAATTAATAATTCCAACATGTGGATACTGGATTAATGCCCAGTAAAATTCCATTATGATCATATCAAGAATTATAATGAAACACACATGATTTCACCACTCATTAAGATTATAACTTGTAATAAACAAATGTTAAGAAGTATGTTCAAAGATTAAAGCAACAACCTACTTTATTCTTTAAAAACATACACGATTCTAATTGATTTAATAGTGCCATTATCAACAGTCAACTACTATCATAATTTGAAACTCATCATTCCCTTGAAGTAAACTCCTTTACTTACACAGATGTAAATCGTAACACTACAGTCTAAACCATAATCAAGCCACCAATTTGATTATTCGACTGTGAATTAGTTAATTTAGACTTTAATAATATACATGTTTCCCATACATCTTCATGTATGTGTATATTACATACAAAAGAACCTTTGGTACCTTATAACTAGTTCTATTATACTCATGTGAATAAAACCAAACTCTTTTGTTTTATTAATAATAAATATTTTCATTACAATATTGTAACAGGAAGAAAATTAAGTTATATGTAAATACAATTGCTTTCCAGGGCACTATATTTACATAATCCTAACACTCCGGTCACAACTTCCTTTATCTGATCATGCATTTCAATGTAATGAGATACATCATTTCACATTATATGCAATTAATCACTTTCACTCAATATATATATTCACTTTTCACATTTTCATCTAGCCTAAGTTTGGCATTCAAGATATTTGTTGAGAACTCTTATTTCTTTCAAATTCACATTCAATTATGAACACTTCCAATGTAAATCTCATTCATCAAATGCCTCAGACTATTAATGTTCAGAATTAATACTTTCACATCAATAAAAGTTTAATAATTGAAATTTAATCAAATACAATCAATCCGAGTGAAAAACATCTAGGTTACTCACAGTAAGCTCCAAATAACTATTGCCTCAATGTCCCGGCAATGTCTCGATGCTGCTGTTCTATTTGTGCTTCTAAACCATACAATATGCACACATTTACACATTACTTGTCAAGCTCCATTTTCGAAGTCTAACTTATGAGTCAAAATTGAGTGCATCACTCAATAGGGTTCTTTTAATAGTACCTTATTAGCCAACATAGGTTTATCTTCATTCTCATAACTTCCCAAAATTCCTTATTTGAACACTTGATATATGACAATCCATGTTTATGTTTGTATCCTTAATCACCACCCTAAACATATCACTTATTTTTATCTCTTATTTCCACATCAAACTAAGCACATTTCAAGCTCCATTCAAGCCTAAATGTATCATAGGAAAGCATCGATAAGTCCACAATATATATATATATATATATATTTATTCATGATGTAGGACAATAGGCATAACTTTCACCTGAGGATGTCAGATTAAGGTCCTTCAAATACAATTTTGAAGAGGACTTCAAGTTTTACAACTTTCGTTCAAACCCCGAAGAGAGATTTTGCCATATAGAGGGTCAAATTTTGCACATTTATATAACTGCCCTCAGAATGTCTACTTAGCAAACATACATCTCCCTAAACGGACATGAACTGAGCTGGAACATTAGAATTCCCAAGAAGGTCCACCCAGTGGACGTCAAGTCCACCCAACAAACATTTACTGGTCAATTTCTAGATTTCTAACTTCTATAAGTTACCTATGACCCCTCTTATGTATATCATTCATTTCTAACTTATTTTCCTCATTAGTTCCCCTTCATTCTCACTACTATTTCAGTTCAATATCATTTACAACCAAATCATAATCTAGGCTTGGTCCTCAACCTAAAATCATAACAATCAAACTTATACACACTCATCATAAATTTCTGCACATGTTCAACTCTCTTTCTCACCTTCACTTCATCTCTAATTTAACACACTAATTCTTCCCATTTCAAGACACCATAGTTTTCTTTTTCTGTTAAATCAAGTTAGAAAAAGGGGCTATAAAGTGCCCAGCATGCACCCTGTGTAGCATCACTAAGTTGTAAAAATCCTATCTTTCAAATCTGATCTCCAAAAATTAGACACTTTATATTAGTGGAAACCTAAGAGAATAAACTACAACTTCCAAGAAGACAACCTTGTCCAAATCAGCCTAGATTAATACAATTTTCCCCTGAAGTCAGAATATAGATTTTACCCATATGAATGCTTGAAAATACAATGCAAAAACTTGGAAATTCACGAGCAAACCATAAATATATTTCATTAACATCAAAAGAAAAGATTTTGACAAAGATTTAATGGGCATTTCAAGACCCAAATACATCACTGGTCTCATAATATAAAAATACAAATTATGCAAGAATGAGTGTTATTTGAAATGTGGCTAAAGCCTTAAGTTTTCCTATACTAATTTAAATATAAAAAAATTATGCAGACTTGAAGCGATGCCTTGACTCTCTATCACTTGATCTCTTACTCTTCATATAGAGATAGGGAGGAATGGGAGTGATCTTAAAAGCTCATGGGTAACAAGTTTATAGTAGAGAAACAAGCAAAATCATTGAAAATATTCATTGCCATAGCAAATTGCATTGAATCCATAAAACATGTATTTCTCAAATTCGCAAGCTTGACAAACAATTCATAAATAAGATAAGTCATGTACTCATCAAACTTGTCAACAAATCATAAACAACTTAAGCACTCATAATGGTTTGGGTAGTCCATATACATGAGGGAGTTCTTGCGAAGCTTCGATAAATATGAGAGTGTTCTTGCAAATCTCCAATAAATATGAGGGAGTTCTTGCCAATCTCTCGTAAACATGAGGGAATCTATGATGGAGCTCCATGCCACTAGCAGGCAGGCGGGAGAAGCCTTAACATGATCAACGTACACATGACATAATATAATGGACCACCACAAACCCACACAAACATGAATTTCTTGTCTTGTAAACATATTGCGCAAAAGGTACATTTCAAAAACATGATTTCCTTAAGCATAATATATTTCAAATACAATTTCCATCATCATTTCATAAATCATCGACAAGATTCATATACCAAACATATAGCAGTTACTTAAGTCATTTAAGAAGCAATAAATGTGACATTTATAAAGCAATTGAAATCATTTAACTCTATTGATTTGGAAAATACTCATGGCTTATTAACTCAACTATAAACATGTAACCCACCTAGATTCCTTACTTAAAAACTTGCTTAAAAATGCACCTCCTCTTTCTCCTCTTACCTGTCATGATTCCCTTCATCATTGGCAAAATTCTAATTCAATAGGAATACAAATTGAGAACCTAAAAAGGCATATTCACTAAAAATTGATTCCAGAATACTTAAACCCATATATTTCCTAAGCTCCATAAACCAAAACCCTTCCAAAAATCCAAAAGATTAAAAATGGGCTTACCTTGAATCCTCACCAAACAAAGAGATCTTTGGCTTAAATGAAAGCTTTTCTCTTCCTCTTTCTTTTACTCTTCTTGAATACCCTCAAAATCACTCTTAAAAACTAGGAAAAGATGAAACCCTAACTTTGTCTTCTTTCTCTTCTCTCATTAATGAAACCCTCTCTCTTTTCGTTCTTTTTCACGTTTTTCTCTTCTTCTCTAGGTGAAACTCTAACTTTGTCTTCTTTCTTTTCTCTCATGAATGAAACCCTCTCTCTTTTCATTCTTTTTCATGTTTTTCTCTTCTTCTCTCCCTTCATTCATGTTTTCTTTCCTCTAATGAACAAGACAACACTTTTCCTCTTCTAATTCTACCTTAATTAGTGTTAATTGTCCACTTTACGCTTCCTTTAATGCTTCATGGCTTTTATACTAAAGTGACATGGCACAATTGCCTCAATACATTCCTACTGCTTTAATTTAACTAACCAGTGTAATAAAATCCTACTAACACTGTAATAACTAACTAAACTCCAATAATAATTCTATCTTTACCTCATAATTTATTTAAATCATGTTTAACTCAACAAAACAAATGCAAGGGCCAACCTTACCAATTTGCTCAATTATATAAGTATTCAATCATACGCATATGCTTCAAGGGCCAACCTTACCAATTCGCTTAATTACATAAGTATTCAATCATACACATATGCATATGTGTTCTGTATAATGCATGCTCAATGACATTCTCGAGTATGTTTCCTTAATTTACATATCATAATCAATCAAACATTTATCAATCACTTTTTTAGAATTATATCATCACTTAATAAAGAAATTCTCATTTATTTATACCTAATATATCTTACTCATTTCCTTTGAATCATATTAGCTATCATATGAAAACCTTCATATCTTAAACAACTTTAAATTTCTAGATTTAATAGTCATAGATATCAACCATCTATTCCTTAGTTATAACCTCAATTAATCACCTAAACATATCAAACACTTTATTACCTATTTCAGCATCAAACTAGGTTCATTTTAAGTCTTAATCAAGTCTAATTACATCATATGAAAATACCTCAGCATTAGTGGATTCCAACATCACAAATAAGAGAAGAATTCATGTTCAAGGCCCTTCCCACGATCGTGGGTTATGTTAACGGAATGTTTCTCTCCTTTACCTTGCATTTCCTAAGATTGTGGAGGCATTCCTATGATCGTGGGTTATCATATCTAGAAAATTCTAGCCATTCTCATCTAACTTTTCTATATTTTTAACTTCTATATGTTACATCTAAACCATCCTATTCTTATTTAATCATTTCTATTTCATTTCCTCTTCATTCTAACCTTAATTCCATCTAAAAAACATCCATAAAATATTTATAAATTATGGTTCATCAATCATACAAAAACATAACATAAACCTATATATATCTTCATCAATGTTCAACACTCATTCATCACCATTTTCATGATCATTCCTTCTCAAAATAACAACCATAAACATTTCTATTAAAACAAACAATGAAGCTTCATAGAGTACTTACTTGTCTAACCCTAGCTTTGAAGCTTTACGCAATCATCAATCTCCCAAAGTAAAATAGGCTAGGTTTTTAGAAACAAGATGATGATGATCGAATCCTGTTGAAGTAGTAAGGTTTTGGATGATAGTGAGGTTCAACGTTGTTGGTTATGAGAGGGAGTGTTGTGAAAATGGAGAGAAGAAAATGAAGAAAAGAGCATATGGCAAAAGTGAAAGGCAATGGAAAGAAGGTCTTTTAATTGTGAGTTACATATGGGTTATATTTTTCCACTTAAATACTTTATGCTAATGGTTTCTTCTTGTAATGCTACTTAACACTAAATTGCTTATCCCATTTGTCTCCTAATTCTATACCAATTGTCACTCAATTTTATGTGCCTTATGTCAATAAATCTTATAGTCATATATTACTCATTTGCTAATTGGTCTTACCACTTGGCATTTTTCCTAGTCCAAAATGCATATATTTTCCTAGTCCAAATTCATAATTGAAACCATCATACAAAAATTCAAGACATAATAATTCGCAATTCACATTATAACCATTTAAAATCATTCATACCTCAGAAAATGTCAAATGAGTGTATATACAGTATTTGCAATGTATACAAAAATTAAAAGTTCGTGTGTATGCTTATAGTATACATATGAATGCAATGCACCTCATAATTTTCTCAACATTATTACTCATGTATGGTAGACTAGGGTCCTAACCCTCAGTATGAAAATAAGATATTACAATTCTTTCCCTTAAGAAATTTCGTCCTTGCAATTTTTACTTGATTGGTTAAATCGGTAGGGGTATTGTCTCCTTGTGTTCTCCTCTATTTCCCATGTAGCTTCTTCCATTGAATGATTCCTACAAAGGATTTTCACCAGTGGGATCTCTCAGTTTCTCAACTATTTATCCTAATAACCCACTATTTTGACTGACTCCTTGATATAACTCAGATTATTCGCAATTTAAATCTCCCGAGCAGGTAACACATGCATCAGATCAGATCGATATCTCCGAAGGATACTCACATGAAACATATTGTGCATCTGAGATATTTCTAGTGGTAAGGCTAACTTATAAGTCAATGGTCCAACTCTCTCAATAATCTCATATGGACCAATGTATCTAGGGCTAAGCTTATCATTTTTACTGAACCTTAGCACTCATCGCCAAGGAGATACTCTCAGAAACACTTTGTCCACTACTTAGTACTCCATGTCCCTCAGATGTTGATCCACATAACTCTTCTGTCTAACTTGTGCTGCTTTAATTCTATTATGGATCAATTTCGCTTTATCCATCATATCATGAATTAGTTTTGGGCCTTCAACAATTGTTAGCCCTTCTTCATCCCAATATAAAGGTGAATGAAACTTTCTGCCGTACAATTCCTCATATGGTGCCATTCTGATCCTACTTTGATAATGATTGTGATAAGCAAACTCAATCAGAGCTACATACTGATCCCACGTTCCTTAAAATTCCAACACACAACCTATAAGCTTATCCTCAATAGTCTTAATCATTCTCTCACTCTGTCCATCTGTCTAAGGATGAAATGTTGTACTAAAGTTCAACTTCATACCCAAACTTATCTGTAAACTTCTCCAAAATCTCAAAGTAAATATAGGATCTCTATCTGATACAATGAATACTAGGACCCCATGCAATCTTACTATCTCATTCAGATAACCTCTGGCTAACCAATCTAATGTTATATTCTCCCTCACTAGTAGGAAATGAGCCGACTTAGTCAATTGGTCAACAATAACCTAGATAACATCATGTTTCCTCAAAGTCCTTAGCAAACCTATGATGGCTGTAACTTCCCAATCGGAGCCCGATGTTCTTCCTTAATCTGCTGGCAAGTCAAACACTTAGCCACATATTCAATCACATGCATCTTCATCCTTAGCCACCAGAAATGCTATCTCAATGTATTATACATCTTGGTAGTACTAGGATGTATAGCATAGGCTACTAAATGTTCTTTCTCTAAAATCTCCTTTCTCAAATCATCCACATTAGGTACACATAATCTCTGCTTTAACCACAATGTATCATTTCTCACTTTAAATTCAGAATTCGAATTCACTCTCAACTTCTCAATAAGCATCACAATTTCAAGATCCTTACTTTAGCTTTTTTGATCATCTCATGTAACACAGATCTCAGCTTCAATGTAGCTAATAAGACTTCATTCTACCCTAAATTCAACTTAACATTCAATGCTCTTAATTGGGCTAAGGCTGTTAACCTCAATATCTGCATTTGAGCCACACTACTATTGAATTTTCTACTTAATGCATCAGCTACCATATTAGTTATACCAAGATGATACTAAATTGTGCAATTATAGTCTTTAAGCAGTTCAATCCATCACCGTTGTCTCATATTCAGTTCCTTCTAACTCAACAAATACCTTAAACTCTTATAATCAGTGAATATCTAAAAGGTCTCTCTATGCAGATAATGTCTCCAAATCTTCAAAGAAAATACCACTGAAGCAAACTCTAAATCATGTACCGGATAATTAAACTTATGTGATCTTAACAATCTTGATGCATACGAAATCATTTTGCCATGTTGCATCAGTACACATCCTAGTCCTTATTGTGAAGCAGCACTATATACCACATAACCTTTAGATTTAAAGGGAATAGCTAGCTCTGGTGCTGTAGTTAATCGATGCTTTAGCTCCTTTAAACTTCTCGGACATTCAGTAGTCCATCTAAAAGGTACATTCTTACTCAGAAGTTTTGTCAAAGGGGATGAGATCAGTGAAAACCGCTCAACAAACCTTTTGTAATAATCGACTAATCTAAGGAAACCCCGGATCTCATACACATTTCTAGGAGCTTCCTATTTCAGCATTGCTTCTACTTTCTTTGGGTCTACCTGTATGTCCTGTGTAGACACTATGTGACCTAATAATACTACTTGATTAAGCCAAAATTGACATTTACTGAACTTAGCATACAATTACTTCTCTCTCATTATCTGTAGGACTAAACTCAAATGCTTAGCATGTTCTTCTCTACTTTTTAAATACACCAAAATATCATCGATAAACATAATCAATAAATGATCTAAATAAGGTTGGAATACCATATTCATTAAAACCATAAAAGATGTTAGGGCATTTGTCAACCTAAAAGGCATCACCATAAACTCAAAGTGCCCATATCTAGTTTTGAACTCACTCTTCAGTACTTCAACTTTTGCTATCTTCAACTGATAATATCTTGATCTCAGATCTAACTTAGTGAACACTCTAGCTTCCTGTAACTAATCAAGTAGATCATTAATTCTCAGTAACGAATAATTGTTCTTAATTATCATCGGATTCAACTGCCGATAATCAATACATAACCTCAAGGTTCCATCATTCTTCTTCACAAACAAAACTAGGGCTCCCCATGGTGACACACTTAGTCTGATAAAGCCCTTATCTAATAACTCCTATAACTGAGTCTTGAGTTCCTTTATTTCCACAGCTACCATCCTATATGGAGGAATAGATATAGGATCAGTACCTAGAACTAAGTCAACAGTGAAATCTATCTCCCTATTTGGGGTTTAACCAGATAATTCTGTAGGAAAACCATCCAAGAAAACCCGAAAAATAGGAATATCCTGTATCATCTGCTCAGTACTGGTATTAATTATGTGAGCCAAATAAGCCTAACATCTAGCTCGGATCAACCTCAAAGCACTTATGAATGAAATTAATCTAGTTGGCACTGCTTGACTAACACCTCAAAATATTGCTCTCGGCTGATTTGGAGATTCAAGTATCACCTCCTTAGTGTAGCAGTTCATTACAGCTCTATATGCAGTGAGCCAATCTATACATAAGTTGTGGTCTTTTTCACTTAACTGCAATACAATCAGATCAGATTCTAACCCTACCTGATCAACTTGAATCATTCACCCTTTACACACTTCGCCTCTCACTATAGTACTAACTACCGGTGCACTGACCTCTAATCCACTTTCCAATATTTCCCTATCAGAATGTAATCTAGATGTCAGATGCAGTGCGATAAAAGAATGTGTAGATCCTGGATCTACCCATCCAAATGCTTCAAATTGAAAAACATTTAACATACCTACTACCACATCTAGGGAGTTTTGAGTCTCTTGTCTAGTAATAGCATAGACTCTGGCCTGAGACTACAACTAGTTACTCTACACCTCAGTTCTGATAGTAGGACTAGGTGAACTCACTATACCTTTACCTCTGCATTTTAATCCTGATCTTTTAGCTCTGCTCTTCTGGACGATTGTCTCAGTTACCAATACTTCCCTTACTCTATACTGTAACCCAAAAACTGTAGGACAGTTTCTGATTTGATGTTGAAAAGAGCTGCAACGAAGGCAAGCTCTCGACAACTTCTAACATTCTCCACTATGCTTCTTTCCATAATATTCATAATTAGGCATTTGCCCAGATACTGTACCTTTTTCACTACCAGCTTGTACAAAACTGCCCCTCTGCTTAAAACCCAGCTGTCTCGATCTAGTCGGTGGTCGAAACGATCTATTTTAGCATTAACTGAATCTTCTGCCAAAATCAACTTGGGACTCACATTGTCTCTTCATTCGGAACTCTTATTTGTACATCCTTTAGCAACAGTTCTATTCAGATCGAGGTAACTCTCAGCATAGAAAAAACTACTCAGATTTGTAATAGCTAGCCTCGTCCTTATCTCCATATTAAGCACATTCTCAAACCTCCTGCACTTATCTTCCTCAATCAGAATCAAGGTAGTCGCATGCCCTATCAACTAATTAAATCTTATCTTATATTCTGCTACTGTGAGACTTCCTTATTTCAGGTCTAGGAATTCTTTCATCTAATCCAGGTACATCTTTGGCATGTAATTCTCCTTGAAGACTTTGAGGATGTCTTTCCACTTTAAATCATAAGGCCTGATGGCACTGCCTAAAATAGTCTTCCACTGGTAGTAAGCTGGACCTTATAGTAGTGGGACCACGTAGTCAAACTTCTCATCCAACTCACAGTCCATTTGATCAAACATCCTTTTAGTTTTCTCTAATCATTTTCTATTTTAGCAAGGTATGTACTTTCATAGAAGTATAAAACCCTTACTTTCTAAGTTTATCATACCTCCTTTCTCTCCTCTACAGGATTCTTGAAGGCATTTGATCAGGTCAAGGTACAATAAACTCTCTATTGGTTCCTACAAACTCTAGGTCAACTGATTCTCCAATTTGATCACCTATAGCATATGACCAATAATAAACAATAATCTTGATTACTATCCGAATCTCTCACTATATCGTGTCTAAATGTCTATATATTTCCTTATGGATGCCAAACCATACTCTGATACCAAAACTGTAGCACCCCGCTCCATAATGCACATTACCGACATCTTGGGGACATTCGGGAAATTAATCCATAAAGGTAGCATGTTAGAGCAGTCACATTCACTTAATATGGCATCATACATATAAAACAAATATCTATAAAGTTAACTCCTTATCCCATTAATAAAAAATATTTACATTGTAGCATTTTACGACATAATTCGTATATATAGAGTATCAAAAATATTTGAGAGTTTAACACTCTTTACAACATTCTATATGGATGAGGAACTATACAAAAGATTCTAATTAAACTCCTCAGCCTCAGCTGACCGAACTTTGAGCCATTTCTTGAATCCAAAAACGCACTACTAGACTTCTTTTAGAGTGTCTTAATAGCTAGGTCTCCTTTTTCATACCAAAAAGTCAAAGTTGCCATTTTAATGAGTTTGCGAACTCAGTAAGCAAGCCATCATCAATGTCCTCACTCATATTAAACACAAAACAATTCACAATTTAATTTATTACAATAAAATCACATCACAAATACATCACATCACATTTCATTTCAGAACAATTTATTTCAAACATTCAGTTCATCTATTTGTATATGAAATGCACATGTGACTCATTTTCATTGTTACTTTGTTATGACTGAGTTCCTTTTTAATTGTCCTGTATCTGTTGTAGATACCAGGCTCATTGATAATAGTCCCGACATCAGTTGTGGATACCAAACTCATTTTGGTAATGAGTTGTGGCTCTTTATACACATTTTCTGAGCTTTAAGCTCTTTTTCACTGGCCAATCCAGTCACAAGATCCTTTATCTGATCATGCATTTCAACAATTGATGCAATTAATCACTTTCATTCAGTAAACAAATTCACTTTTCACATTTTCAACAAACCTAAGTTCGATGTTCAACATATTTGTTGAGAACATTTATTTCTTTCATATTCACATTCAATTATGAACACTTCCAATGCAAAAAATGCCTCAAACTATTAATGTCCGGAATTAACACATTCACATTAATAACAGTTCAATAATTGAAATTTAAGCAATTACAATTAATCGTAGTGAGAAACATCTAGGTTACTCATAGTAAGCTCAAGGTAACTGTTGCCTCAACATCCTGACAATGTCTGGATGCTAGTGTTCTATTTAAGCTTATAAACCATGCAATACACACACATTTACACTACTAATTCACTCAATCACATAAGCTTTCAATCATAAACATATGCATATGTGTTACGTATAATGCATGCTCAATGACATTCCCGAGTATGTTTCCTTAATTCATATATCATAATCAATCAAACATTTATCGATCACTTTTCTAACATTATATCATCACTTAATAATTAAATTCTCATTTATTTATACCTAATATATCTTATTTATTTCCTTTGAATCACATTAGCAATCATATGAGCACCTACATTCCTTAAACAACTCTAAATTTTTAGATTTATTATTTATAGATATCAACCATCTATTCCTTAGTAATAACCTCAATTAATCACTAAAACATATCAAACACTTTATCAACTATTTCAACATCAAACTAGTTTCATTCACGTCATAATCAAGTCTAATTACACCATATGGAAGTACCTTAGCATTTGTGGATTCAAATATCAAAAATAAGAGAAGAATTCATGTTCAAGGCCTTTCTTATGCTCGTGAAGGACTTGCCACAATCGTGGGTTATGTCAACAGAATGTTTCTCTCCTCTACCTTGCATTTCACATGATTTTGAAGGCATTCCCACAATCATGGGTTATCATATCCGAAAATTTCCAGCCATTCTTATCCAATTTTTCTAGATTTTTAACTCCTATATGTTACATCCAAACCATCTTATGCTTAGTTAATCATTTCTACTTCATTTCCTTTTCATTCTCACCTCAATTCCATCTCAAAGACATCCATAAAACAACTCATAACTTCTGGTTCATTAATCCGACAAAAATAGAACATAAATCTACATATTTCCTCATTAACGTTCAACACTCATTCATTACCATTTTCATGATCATTTCTTCTGAAAATAATCACCATAAACATTTCTATTAAAACAAACCATAAAGCTTGATATAGTACTTGTCTAACTCAAAGCATCTTTAAATCACCATGAAACCCTAGCTTACAAGCCCTACACAATCATTAATATCCCAAATTAGAATAGGCTAGGGTTTTAGTAACAAGATGATGATGATTGAATCTTACTGAAGTAGTAAGGTTTTGGATGATAGCAAGGTTCAACGTTGAGGGTTGGTTGTGAGAGTGAGTGTAGTGACAAGGAGAGAAGAAAATGAGGAAGAGAGCATATGGCAAAGTGAAAGCCAACGGAAAGATGGTCTTTTAATTGTGAGTTTCGTATAGGTTATATGTTTGGAGGGTGTCATGACAATTGTCATGACACCTTCCACTAAAATACTTTATGCAAATGTTTTCTTCTTGTAATGCTAAATAGCACTAAATTGGTTAATCCATTTGTCTCCTAATTTTTATATCAATTGTCACTCAATTTTCTATGCCACTTTGTTAATAAATCCTAAATTCATATATTACTCATTTCTACTACCATTTGTCAATTATTTCCACTGCCATTTGCTAGTTTGTCTTACCACTTGGCATTTTTCCTAGTCCAAAATACACATGTGTTCCTAAATCTCTCAATTGTAACAAATAATTTCCAATTTCATAATTGAAAAAATCATACAAAACTTCAAGACATAATAATCCACAATTTGTATCATAACCATTTTAAATCATTCATACCCCCACAAAATGTCAAATGAGTGCATATACAGTAATTGCAATGTGTACAAAAATCAAAAATTGTGTGTATGCTTATGGTATGCATGTGAATGCAATGCACCCCACAATTCAACACTATTACTCATGTATAGTAGTCTAGGATGCTAACCCTTAGTATGGAAATGGGGTATTACAATAACTCCTTTATCTGATCATGCATAGCAATGAGATGTATCATTTCACAAAATATACTATCAATAACTTTCATTTATTATGCACAGTCATTTTCACATATTCATCAGATCTGGTTCTAGCATTTAAAATTTTGTTGAGTTTACATTTTCTATATTCATATTCAATTAAGATGCACTCCCAATACAATCCCAAATATTAAACTCCTCGGACCATCTGTAACACCCCATTATCCTAGAGTACGTACCGGAACGCCCGTGGGTCATTCCGACACATAACCTAAGATAACGGAGCGCTACGTGTAATTACT
>JANZXR010350218.1:0-22498 GCA_027575705.1 Erythroxylum echinodendron
ATTTCAATTAACACCCTATGCTTCCAAAATTTAATCTCAATTTTCTCCATTTAATAACTTCAATCTTAAAAAAAAATCTATCCCTCAAAAACATCATGATTTATACCTAATCGCAACAAAAATAAAATTTATCCCCAACATATAGTAAGAAGAAAAATCGGGGTCCAACAAAGGCACCCTAATTCACTAATTTCGTAGGTTAATGATTGTTTAAAACCTAATAGACTATGTCCAAAATTAAATAAATTTCACTCAATCTAAGCCATTAACACATTCACACACATCACACAATGTAATCTAATACCATCATATAGTATGCAAAGTTACATTCAAAATAAAACACACAATCCCTTCCTACACTTTAACAGCACATTGTCCTCAATGTGAGAAGGAAGTACACACAAGCACATAAACAAAGGATAAAGACAAAAATTAAAGTAACTAAGAACAGTTAAACTGAACAATAAAAATAAAATAAAATAAACCTAAAGACAAAACAGAACTGAAGGATAATTTGGGAAAGAAAATTTAATTTGGGTTAAACAAAGATCTCAAGGGGATGGAGGTGGTGACAGTATCAGAGGTGGCAATTAAACACCCGAAGACTCCAAATATCGATGAATTCGTCAGATATCTTGACTCTAGCGTCGTTGTGTGCGTTCCATCTCTGCAAGTGTCTTGGTGTTCTCCGCAAGCTTCATGGTAGACTCAGAGATTGCATCCAACACCTTCTTCTAGCCTTGCTCTTCCTCTTCCTCTTTATCTTCTTCCGATTCTTTACTCGTTGATTCCTCTTATCGAGGTGGTGCTGAACTCGAGCTCGCTTAACCTGCCCTGGTCCACACATGTGACTTCTCGTGGATCTCCCACAAACTCATATTGGTGGAATGGATGATCTCTGCCCAAAATAAATGATAATGGTTGAGGGAGTCAGGGAGGTGATCTGTTAACTGCCTTTGTTCCATACCAAAATGTTCTACAATGGCAGATGCTATGTATCCCATTCCAAGATGGTTGCTCCGCTTGCATGGAACCGTAGCAAAGGCTTTAAGATATGGGTGAAAATGCAGACTAGAATACTGTGGTCCATGCGCCACTGTATGAAAAGTTCCTTAGTAGAATACTTGTTAGTTTTTGACTTCTCAAAACCAGCTGACACATAAATTTGTGCAGCAGCAAGTGTTCATGGGACCATATAATGTTGTTGTGCGTATTCTTCGCGTGAAATCACTCAATTACAGTCAGCTTATGTCAGAATTAGGAGACACGAAAATCGTCATATTGATCAACGATGGTGGATATGAGGAATCCACACATCTCACACATGAGTTCGACATTTAGTTCATAAACTCAGCCTCCCAATCTAAACCATAATTTTCTCGTGTTTGTTTGGTCAAAGGTCAAGGATGTGAAAAATTCTAGTGTAAGCTCTTCATAATCAGGGAACTAGAACTGCATGAACTGGTCTCACTGGATTCTCTCAGCTAGGTTCTCTACCCGCTCACGCAGTTCTAGCCTGTTTAATATGTCAACGTCAAAGTAACTAGGAGCTATAATTTGCCTGGAATGAAGGGATCGAAAACAAATACTTTCCTCCTCAGTATAGATGGGGAATGGTGCTTTGAAGCCCGCTGCTCAGTTCCTTCACCCCCGGCCTGCACCTTGTTGTCTTCCATATGGCTCCCGTCAAGTTGATTGCTTAATGCGTGGCATGTTTGAGGTAGGATGTGGAAGAATTTTGGAATGTTAAAAATTTAGTAATAGGTGAGAGTGTTTGTATGCTTGGATTCTAGAGAGATAAAATGAAAATAAGAGTGAAACTGAAAAAGAAGTAAGAATTGAATATATAGGTGGTAAGAAGGGTAAAATGGTAAACTTTCAGTTAAAACTCACACCTACCCTGTTTCTATATAGTCGCAGGCCATGATCGTGGCTAGCGGCTATCCTTTAACACCAAAATCCTTCGTTTTCTCTTTTCTAGTCTTTTCTCTTTCACTTTTTAATTCTTCTATAGCCTTTCTTCACTTCTCTCTTTATGTTTGCACAATCTTCCTGTGATTTCGAAATCCTATTCCTTTTTGTTTTTATTCAATGGAAACAAAAACAAAAATAAATCTAACTACGGAATTCAACTGGTCTCACAAAATTAAACGACTAAACTAATTTTAATTTTTTCCATGGGTTGCCTCCCATATAGCGCTTTGTTTTGCGTCAGTAGCTCGACACTCCTTTAAGGTCACGATGGTTGGAATGACTGGTTCTTGCCATTAATTGCATTGTCTGTACCTTGGCTACCATACTGCAATTACCACTGTCCTTGCGATTTTCTTTGCCTCGTCTTTTCCTTCTCGAGCGCCTCTTTCGAGAAGCATTTGCAGGATCCTCGATGTTCTCCCATCCTCCTTGAGGTTCAGTTTCTTTGACATCCACTGGAAGTGAAGGAGCCCCGTATTCTCTATTGGTCACCTTGAAGGTTATATGCTCCTTCCCTAGTCGTAGAGATAGTTCGCCCCCAGCCACATCAATAATTGAGTATGCAGTGGCCAAGAACGGTCGCTCAAGAATCATCGGAGTGTCCTCATCTTCACTGATGTCGAAAATGTCGAGATCCAGATATATTTACCATTCCTTGCAAAATTGGTAATACTATGATTAATAGAGCTATGTTGGATTTGGGTGCTTTTATTAATGTGATTCCTCATTCGATTTATGCTTTTTTGAATTTCGTCCTTTTGAAAGAAACAAGTGTAATCATATAATTGGCTGACCGTACTAATGTTTATCCTGATGGTGTGGTTGAGGATGTTTTGGTGCAGGTAAATAAGTTAGTGTTTCCTATAGATTTTTATACTGTGGATATGAATGATTACACCTCATGTAATTCGATACCTATCTTATTGGGAAGACTATTCCTTAATATGGATCAAACTAAGATAGATGTTCAAAAGGGCACCTCACAATGGAATTTGATAGGGAAGTGATTCATTTCAATATTTTTGATTCTATGAAACATCCTCCTAATGATCATTGTGTTTTCTCTGTTAATGTGATTGATCCTTTAGTGCACAAAATGTTTAAATTAATTTGTAGGGATTATTTGGAAATGGTTTTAACTAAAGATATGGAAGAAGAAGCCAACACTCATGTTAACATGGGAGACTAACTTATAGAAATGATAGCCACCTTGGATTCATTGGAAAACTCTTTAAAATTGTATGATTTGGCTTCTATACAACTACCTGAAGCTTACCAAAAGTTGTTACCTTTTGATGTGCAAGAACCAGAATTGGAATTGAAGCCACTCTCTACACATCTAAAGTATGCCTATCTGGGAGATAAGCAGACTCCCCTAGTTATCATTTTGGCAGAGCTGACTTCAAATCAAAAGGAGAGGCTGATTCGAATGCTAAGAGAGAATAAGAAATCGGGTGGACTATTACAGATATCCAAGGGATAAGTCTTTCCATATGCATGCATTGCATTTTGTTGGAGGAGGATGCAAAATCCACAAGGTAAGCTCAGCGTAGGCTGAATACTCCAATGATGGAAGTTGTGAAGAAGGAGGTGCTAAAGCTTCTTGATGCTGGGGTTATCTACCTAATTTCTGATAGTAAGTGGGTAAGTCCTATCCAAGTGGTTCCAATGAATTCTGGAATCCCCGTTGTGATAAACCAGGAAGGTGAGTTGGTTCCCACCTGAGTGCAAACCGGGTGACGAGTATGTATTGATTATAGAAAGTTAAATTTTCCTATTCGAAAAGACCGCTTTCCCTTTCTTTTATTGATCAAATGCTTAAGAGATTGGCTAGTTATGACTATTATTGCTTTTTAGATGACTTTTCAGTCTATCTTCAGATCCCGATCGCACTAGAAGATTAGGAGAAAACCACATTTATATGCCTATTTAGTACGTTTGCCTACCGAAGAATGTCATTCGGATTATGTAACGCACCTGCCACATTCCAAAGGTGTATGGTAAGAATTTTTTCCAAATATGTTGAGAAAATTATCGAGGTATTCATAGATGATTTTAGTGTGTATAGATCTTCTTTTGATGAATGTCTTGAGAATCTTTCCATTATCTTGGAAAGATGTATAGAAACTAACTTGTGTTGAACTGAGGAAAATGTCATTTTATGGTGGATCAAGGTATAGTTTTAGGCCATGTGATATCTGCTAAGGGTATTAAAGTAGACAAATCTAAAGTTGATCTTATTTCTTCTTTACCTTGCCCCTCTACTGTGAGGGAAGTGCGTTCTTTTCTTAGACATGCAGGTTTTTATCGAAAGTTCATTAAGGACTTTTCGAAGGTAGCTGCACCACTATTCAAACTTCTTTAACAAGATGTCTCTTTTGAGTTTGACAAAAAGTGCAAGGAAGCATTCAACAACTTGAAGGAGCTTCTGACATCCCCACCGGTGATTTAACTACTAGATTGGAACCTCCCCTTCGAGATCATGTGTGATGTGAGTGATTATGCAATGAGGGCAGTTCTAGGACAAAGAGTGGGAAAAGCTTTGCATGCCATTTACTATGCTTCAAAGACTCTAAACTTAGCTCAATTAAATTATTCCACTATTAAAAAAGAATTGTTATGTGGTTTTTACTTTAGAAAAATTTCGATCATATTTGCTTAGTGCTAAAGTGATTGTTTATTCTGACCATGCAACTTTACGATACTTACTCACAAAGAAAGAAGTAAAACTGAGACTGATCAGATGGATTCTCCTCCTTTAAGAATTCAACTTGGAGATTGAGATAAGAAAGGGGCAGAAAATGTAATGGTAGACCAACTAAGCCGTTTGATAAAGGAAGAAGACAATATCCCTCTACGAGAAACCTTTCTAGATGAGCAATTATTTTTGTCAATGTGACACCACCATGGTATGCAGACATTGTCAATTTTTTAGTTACTAACAAATTACCTGTTAGTTTGTTAAAGGCTCAGAGGGATAAGCTACAGAGTGAAGCAAAGTATTACGCATAGGATGACCCATATCTTTAGAGGCCCTATGCAGATCAAATTATCAGAAGGTGTGTACCGGAAAATAAATCATCATCAATTTTAGCCTTCTACCATTTAGATGCTTATGGAGGACATTTTGGAGTGAAAAGGACAGCTTATAAAGTTCTAGAGAGTAGCTTCTACTGGACAACTGTAACATCCCCTCACTAATTGGAAAGGGTATTTTGGTAATATGGAATGGGTTAGGACTGTCTAAAGTGTTTTTGTCATATTCATGCATTCATTTAGGCACATAAATAGTAAATAGAGAATTTTTGCACATGTAAATGTTTGTACATGCATTCATGACATATCCCAGTTTAATTGTGAATAATTGTGTGTTATAGAAAAAGTGTTTTAAGTGAATGATAATTTGAATTGGAGAGGTTCATAGGGGTTTTCCCAGGTTGTTACAACAACATTGTTCAAAGATGCATATACCTTCTGCAAATCATATGATAGATGCCAATGGTCAGGTAACCTATCCCGTAAAGATCAATTGCCACAAACTCCTTTACCTTTTTGTGAAATTTTTGACATTTGGGGCATTGATTTTATGGACCTTTCCCTCCATCTTTTGGCTTTACTTATAAATTGCTTACGGTTGATTATGTTTCTAAACGGTTGATTTTATGTTGCAAATTTTGTTAATGCTAACATTTTTTCTACGTTTGGGATACCAAAAGCCACTGTTAGTGATAGAGGAACCCATTTCTACAACAGGGTAATGGAAGCAATGTTCAAAAAATATCACATCACAGATAAAGTTTCTACTACTTACCATCCCCAAACTAACGGGCAAATTGAAGTCTCAAATCAAGAAATCAAGTTAATCCTGGAGAAGGATTAGAGTGTAAGATTGGAAGATGCATTATTGGCCTACATGACAGCTTATAAAATAACTATTGGAATGTCTCCGTATAGGCTAGTGTTTAGGAAGCCATGTCATCTTCTTATGGAATTACAACGTAAGGCATATTGGGCTATCAAAAGATGCAACATGCACTTGTATGATGAAGGAGTGCATAGGAAGTTGCAGCTTCAAGAGTTGGAAGAGATGAGGAATGAGTCATATCAAAGTGCAGTGATATATAAGACAGGATGAAAGCTTTTCAGATAAGATGATTTCGAGGAAAAGCTTTTTGGTGGGCCAAAAAGTGTTACTATATCATTCCAAACTCAAACTCTTTCTAGGTAAGTTACGTTCCTATTGGGTTAGTTTGTTTGTTATTACTCATGTTTTTCCTTTGGTGCAGTGGAGATACAGAGCCTTAAAACTGATAAGACATTCAAAGTGAATGGTCATCGCTTGAAGTTATATTATGAGGTCTTCCAAATGAAAGATTTGGAGGTGTTGATGCTGGAGGATATGACTAATATCATTTGAAGCGCGCAACTGGAGGTCGAGCCAATGACGTTAAACAAAGGTGTTATTTGGGAGGCAACCCAAGGGGAGTTAATTTTTATCTTTTACATTTTCACATTTGCTATTTTTGTTAACTGCTCCCTTTCTTACATTTGATTTCACATTAAGGACAATGTAAGTCTTAAGTGTTGGTGGGGTATGCTAGTTTCTATGCATGTTTTTGAGCTTAACTATGGCTTATGTGGCTTCTTAGGCAATTTTCAAAATCAAATGAACAAAATCAAAAATTTTCTTATTTTCTATTACTATTAAGATTATTAGTCATAATTAGAGCGTGAATTGACTAGAAAAATACATAGAAAAAATTGGCATGTACTTTTGCTCTTGTGATTAGTTAATGTACATTATTCTTAAAAGAGCGGTGACTAGTGGTAGACAAAAAACTAGTGAGGTTTTGATCCATATTAGACTGACACATTCATATCAGTCTCACTGTTTTGTTGTTATGAGTGACCTTTATGACATATACATCCTTACTTTGCGTTGAATTTCTATTTGAGACCACATTATTTATCACATGCATGTTTATGAAAATGATTAGGCATTCTTTGTTAATTATAAGCTACATTAGTCAAATAGCCTACCCATTCATGTGAATTTCCGTTGCTTATCCCTTTTGAACTGTATTAATGTTTTCTTTTGTATAAACCACATTACATCCACCGAACCAAATGTCCTACCCAAGCTTTAAAGCTAGTGGAGCATTTGTTAATTCTTGATGAATGTGATTGTGTAAAAGTCTAAGTGTGGGGGGTTTGCTTACATATAGGTTGGTTAAATTCATTAAAATGTCATGTTATGAATCATATATTGATGTGGCCTCTTTCATTTTTCTATTAAAAAAGAAAAAAAGAAGAAAAAAATGTTTAAATAAAAAATATGAAGGAGGCAATGCAGTTGTTATGAAAAGTCATTAATTAATAATTTATCCTCCTTAAATTATATTGGTTGGGTGTTTGAGTATATGACATATGAAGAGGATGTTATAGTGGATGGAGCATTTCATTGTGTTATGTTCATATGGTTTATGTTGTGAGAGCTAATTGAGTTGTGAAATATAGTTGTTGCATTCTTTATGAATGTCAGTACCCAGTTTTGAATGAATGCTAACTTGTGCGTTTAATTTTTCATTAAGTGTTATTTTTGCTTCACTAGCTTAATGGATTTCAAACTACATTAACCAAAATGCATCCCACCTTATCCTTGCCCACATTACAACCTTAGAAAAGTCCTTTGATTCATGATTATGCATGTGACTTTTAGTGGTAGAGAAATGAAATGATATGCAAAGGTATGGATTGTTATGATCATGAATGGTGTTTGAGTTTACCCATAAAAATATCTTGTTCAAACACTTTTTGTCCAAGTCTACCTCTAGATTACTCAGTTTCTAAAGGTGGTGAATATTGATTAATCATGAGTATAAGCTTGAATGTTGAGTTTTTGCTATAGGTTTTGAAAATCATTCATCTTTACTTATGATTATCTATTCTTGGAAGATTTGGAAAATGAGTAAAAACGTTGGTTTGTGATTTTGATTTTGAAAATTTACCCAAGGATGGTCAAAAGCTAAGTGTGGGGAAATTTGATATATGTTTAAATATTGATTTATTTAATCTTTTACACTTAGTGATTAATGCCTTCGAAATGCTGAGGATACTTATTTTAGTTCATTTTTTATTTTAGGTACATTTTGAAAGTGAAAGAATTAAACTGACCCAAAAGCATGCTGATTGAAGTCTTCTTTTCAATTTCTATACTCTTTGTCTTCAAGGAGCAAGAATGAGAATATTGGAGCAAGTAAGGAAAAGAATTAAGAATAAGAAACAATGAAGTAGCTCACATTTGCATGGATTTAGCATGACAACATAACAGTTGTACATTTATCTTATGAAATGAAGAAATGAGCAAGAACACGTGAGTGAGTGGTGTGTGATGTGCGGTTGAAAGAAGAGAAAAATGTGAGCTAAAAACATATGAGGCAAAATTAAAAAGATTCGGATAACAGCTGGAATGGAGACAAAAGACGATAGCCATCTGTCCAACTGATGATTTATTTTTTTAGAAATCTAGCTGAAAGGAGAGGAGCATCACACGGTACACTTGTCCAACATGATTCTTATTGGGAAAAACCTAGCTGATACTGCTAGGGGGCTGGCAACGAAATAAAGGAGAGAGGAGTGTGGAAGTGTGGGCTGGAGGGAGCAGTCGGCTGAAAGGGCTGAAAGTGAGATAAAAACAATGAGGGATAGCTGAAAGAGGGGAGGAGAACTGAAGCTGGAGAGTGAAGAAAACGTAAGGAGGCTACTTCATTTGAGTTTTATCTTAGCTAAGAGGCGAGAAAGAGAAAACATAAGTAGTCTAAGTTAGAGCTGAAGCAAGAGAAGAACACAAGTAGCATGAGCTAGATCTAAAGCAAGAGAAGAACACAAGTAGCGTGAGAGCTAAAAAAGAAAGGAAGAAAGTGCATGAAGAATAAAGGAAAAATCAAGAGTCGTATGCAAGAAGAAGAGGAGACAAAGCTTGTGGCAGAGAAGAAGGAGATTCATGAAGAATGAAAATGGACCAAAAACTCCAACATTAAATTATCCCATCAAGCTACAGTGACAAGGAGTGGCAACAGGAACAAAAGAAGGGTGGCTATAGAGAAAAGTAGAAAGGCTTGTGAAAGGAATTTTTGATGGTCATTCTTTGTTCAATCTTTTTACATAAATGGAGGCTATTAAGGATGATTATTGAAGCTTGAAGATGGAATGAAAGGCTAGCTTCCTAATGCCAGTTTAATGGGAAACGCCAAGTCACAGTTAAGCTATTTTTATCAGTTTAAGGTTGTAACTTGTTTTCAGATTGTTATGTTGTTGGTGTTGATTCAATTAGGTTTTTGGAAGAATGATCTTAATATGTTATTTTGATTGTTTTATTTCGAATCTATTGATAAAATATTGAATGTAATCTGTAATTGTTACTTTTGTTGTTTGTGAGTAGCATCTAATGATCATTAATCATTAGGAATAACATAACCTAGGTAAAAAAACCCGAACGTGTGAGGTTACTGCCTATATTGATCAATTTCCAATTTGTAATATGACTGCCAAATTGAATCTAAAGATCTTATCCTAGGTTATTCAGTAGTTAGGTTTAATTAATGATCGTATCTTGATTAAACACGACCTAAAGGAAAATCGAGATTAGTAGAGCATTCTATTAGTCTCAGATTAGTAGTCTGAAGAGAGTTATAAAGATGTTAAGATGATGGAATATGCTTGATCGTTTTTAGGCCAAGATTGAACCTAGAATCGAACCTTACTTATATTCAACACTTTTCTCATTTTCGATTACTTGTTTTAACTTGTTTTGACAGTACTTTTTCTTTAATTTCTAAACTGCTTAAAAATATAATGCCCCCCCCCCAGTTTTTATATTTTCCTTGCATCAATTAATTTCGTTACGAAAATTAACTGAGCATTCCCTGTAGATTCGATCCTAATTCACCATAACTACAAATTTTAGTGTGCAGAGTCAGGTAAATTTTGCCGTGCACTCGACACGCACTATCAAAGGTCAAAAATCTTATTGGCTTTGTCTACCACTAGTCACTGCTCTTTTAAAGATAATGCACATCAACCAATTATAAAAGTAAAAATACGCTAAAGTTATTATGAAATTCTCTAGTCAATTCACACTCTAATCATGATAATATAATCCTAGAATCAACAAAAATGAGAAAATGTTTTTTGTCTTATTCTATCTCTCATTTTGATTGAAAACTTAAAATAATTAAAAACAAACAACTAAAAACACACATGCAAATAAAAAGTAATGCAAAAATGTAAAGAAAGGAAATTTACTTCCTTTGGGTTGCCTCCCAAGAAGTGCCTTTGTTTAGGGTCGTTAGCTCGATTCCATGTTTCCTCCTCACGTGACAAAATTATGATCTTCAGGTGTCACATGCGGCTCCTTCATGTAAGGTTCTTCAAGATAAGGGTCTCAGTTGATCATCTGTCATATTTAGCATCTTCCCTATCATCTGACTTTCAATTTTGACTGAGTACATACACTCTAGAAAGATCTCAAATGTCTCTTTGCCTTTTGCTTCCTCATTTAATTCCTCCAATATGCTATGTAAAGGTGAAGAGTTAGTCTCAAAAATAATCATGAACTCAGTACTTACCTTTGAGCTAAATAATATGTCTTTTTCTGGTTTGAGCTCCTCCTTAACTTCTTCTTCACATGCAATTCCTTAAATATTGCTCTCAAAATTCTCAAGCTCCTCATCACTCTACAAGGTTTCTACACTAACGTCTATTAGGTATATCTTGGGTTGATATAGATGCTCCTTTCTCGTTTGTGAATCTAAGTAATGTCTATTAGGTATATCTTAGGTTGATATAGATGCTTCTCTTTCGTTTGTGATTCTAAGTAGTCGATCCTCGCTGCCATCTCACCGATTTGGCTTAACAAGTTATGGTTTCTAAACATTATATTCCTTTTTTCCTGCTATAACTATTGCAATTACTATTGTAGGCTCTGTTAAAATTGGAGAGTGTTAGCAATCACAACATTCATCAATTCTTTCAGAGATGTACCTGAGTTTTATTGGCTCTCCACATCTTAGAAACTAAACCTATATCACAATTCATCCTGCTGAAATTGTAGGATATTTTGTTGAATTTGTTGCATACTCTCATGAAGTTGGTGCATACCTTATTGAAATTGAAGATGGCTAGCATTACAGGTCTTGATATAGTCGTCCAGAGGCGTACTTGAGTTGCGATAAGAAGCTTCTTATAATGGTTGTGATAAGAAGCTTCTAGTCTACACTATCATAGAAGTAATTATAATGGTTATCCTATCCATAACCAAAGTTAGGTTGATCAGACCAATCTTGGTTATAGGATTGAGAATAAAAGTTAGAGAAAAAATTACTTCCATCTATGATTTTTTTATAAATCACAAACACGAAACAAAATAAAGAAAGGATCACGAAATAACTAAAAAGAAACCAATTATGAAAAAATATATACCAAAAACCAATTAAATCATAAGCAAAAACTAAAACACCGCACTCCCTAGCAACGACGCCAAAATTGATAGCGAGTCGTAACACTAATCAAAATAAAAACTAGACTACTACTATAGCAATGGTGAGTATAGGTCAATCACATAGAGAGTGTATGTAAAGTTATTAAAATGAAATTAATCGATGTTTAGGTTTAAGGGGTTTTGGTTTTAGAAATAAGAAAATAAAATAAAGCTAAAATAACTAACCAAAGCAATGTAAATAAAACATGTAAAACAATGACAAAAGTGGGGAATTCGGTAGGGACTTGGTTATTTGGTTCAATTTCTTCCTACACCCTAATTAAACATATCTCATTGGTTTGTTGTTCTCAAACCTCTCCTAGCAACTATTAATCGTGAGTTAATAATTAACCTGAGTTTTCCTTTAGCTAATGTTTAATCAAGATATGATTGTTAATTAAACCTAACTACTGAATAACCTATGATACAATCTCTAAATTAGGCAATAGCATTACGAATTAGAAAATTTGATTAATTAAGGCAACAACCACATATGAAGTGTTATTTAACTTAAGTTATGTTATCCCTAATGATTACGAATCATTAATCTCTATAAATGAATTTCAATATAACACTTACAGACTATCTCGAAATTCTAGCAATGGGTTTGCAAATAAACGATTTAATGAACTCATTAAAATCATCTTTTCAAAATACCTAATGGGTTTCTACACAAATAATCAAACAATAACTAGAATATAATTATCTATACACAAAACCCAAATCAATTAACATAGGATAACATAATCAATTTCTAACGAGAGAAAGAAACAACAAACATAGTGAAAAACACTTAACCCAGGTTGTCAGTGTCGATATCACCTTCGAACCGGCATCAGGATGTCTAACCCTTTATGGGTCTCTCCCAAAAAATGCTTAAGCCCCCATTGAAATAACCCAGCCGAAGCCTCTCAATCTCTATGTTATATTCTTCAGCTCTCTACTCCCTTCTCACGCTACCGCTATTATTCTATTTATCTTATTTAATTGTTGGTCCACCTCTATTTTACATGCTACTCATTACTATGCATTTTAGTTCAAACGCCTTTGCACTGTACATTTTGTAATATCTGATTTTTGGAACATGTCTAGGGTTAGAACCTTAGAACATTGAAAGTGAAAAATAGCATTGAGAGCATTTCATTTGCATAACATACACACAAGAATATTGATATTTGTACACATTACAAAGATAGCATATGCACTCAATTGACTTATCCGGGGGTATGAAAGATTTTAAAATGACTATGATGTGAATTGTGAATTGTTATGTCTTGAATTTTGGTTTGATTGGATTCCAATTAGTAATTTGGAATTAAATGTTATTAATTGGGAGATTGATGAATTAATTTGTACATTTGGATTAGGAAAAATGTCAAGTGGCTTGATAATTTGATACATGAAAAATTAGGGTGCCTAAGCCTATAATTGAGCGACATTTGGCATAGTTAAATAAATGACAAATAGACTATTCATTAATTGAAAAATGGATCAATCATGGAGTGACAAGTGGATTAATTATTAAGAGACATGTGGACTAATTGATTAGTGACATATGGCAATTTAATGTGTGGATTAATGGCAGCATCTTAATTAGGCAAGTGTCTTCCATGCCTTAAAATAAATGTTGTGATTAAATGGTGACACCTAGCATGTTGATGAAGCAACGTTTTTGCTGTTTCCTTCATTTTTGTTTCACTATCGAAACTTGTATAAATTTCTTCCCTCTGAATTGTTGATTATCCCTAGCCAAATTGTTATATGAAAATTCACATTTTAATCCTTCACAAAATAGCCAAGAAACTAGCTGAATGTTATCTTCATCTTGTTGCTGAAACTAGTTCATTATCTCCTTGAGTTTGTGATGAATCATGCATGAATGGAGGCCTAGTATGATATGAAGTTTCGAGCTAAATTGGAAGCCTAACGAGTAAGTAACAATCTGATCTTATTGGCATGATTAATAGTATGAGAATGATGTTTGAATTGGAATGAAATGTTTATGATGTTGATGATAAAGTGTGCTAGAGATTTGTTGGATAAACTTAGAAGTTTTATACTTGTTCTTAGTGTGGGAAAATCATAGATTATGTACATTGATTCATGGATGAATTAGATATGGATTTGAAGTATAATAAATGTGAATTTATGCTAAAGGAAGATGTTAGTATAGTGTTCTTCAATTGAGAAAGAATTAGGACTATATGCATGATAATGTATGATAGTTTTAGTTTGATTTTTGATGCATGAAAGACCATGATTTGTGAGCTATCAAATGAATAATTTTAAGCTAGAATTTGAGAATAATTCAGGTCTAAATGAGGATGCATAAATGAGTATGAATTCTAGAAAATTGGAAGTGTAAATGATGTTTCTAAGTAGGTGAATTCGTACAAAATTGGAGGAAACAATACAGGGCATGATTGTGGCCTAGTAAATTGGTTTTTATCATAATCATGGAAGAGTCTCCACAATCGTAGCCTGATGTATAAGGTTCTGTCACAATCATGGCAAGGTCCACCACGATCGTAGGTAAATCTTAAACATAAATACTTCTCTTTTAAGTGATGTTTAAAAAAACTAATGATAAGGTACTTTCCTATGATGCATTTAAGCTTGAAATGAACTAGTTTAATGATTGATTGACGAATTTAGATTAAATAAGTTAATTAAGGTGTAAACCTAGGTACAAACAAGACATATCTAAATGACAATGTTTGAATGATCATAAATTGTGATTAAGGAAACATACCGGGGAAAGTCATTAAGTATGCATTGAACATGGAACATATATATATGTGCATGATTGAATATATATTTGATTGATCAACTTCGTAATGTGAATTTTGTCTGTATTGAATGATTTTAAATGCACAAGTCGAACGGCTAAATCCAGACATTGTCGGACCATCTAGGTAATAGCATAATCTGGAGCGTATTGTGAGTAATCTAGATGTTCTCAGTAGGATTGATTTATTTATATTTAACTCCCAGCTATTGAAATGTTAATGATCTATATGTGAAAATTCTAGATATTAATAGTCCGAGGAGTTTGATATTTGGGAATTTATTGGAAGTGTTCTGATTGCATATGAATCTGAAAGATATTTGTATTCTCAACAAATTGTTGAATATCGGACTTAGGTCCGATGAACATATGAATTTAACTGTACATCATGAATAAATGTTATTGATGGCATATTTTATGAATTGATGCATCACATTAATATACATGATCAGATAAAAGCATTGTGACTGGAGTAGCCAGTCTGAAAGAGCTTAAAGCTTAGAAATGTTCACATAAAGCCACCGGTTTTGCGATTAATAAGCCCGGTATCCACAATGAATACAAGACAATATCTAAAAAGAGCCTGATATCCATAAGAGATACGTGATAGTGAAAGGCGCACAGTCATAACAAAATAACAACGAAAGTGGAGTCTCATATGCATATGTATTTGCACATAAATGATCGTGAAAACAATTCTTAATTGTGATGATATTCTGATATGCCATATTTGTGTAAATTTGATAATATGATTGAATTCTTCTGAGAAAGATTACATGAAATGAGTGTAATCCATGATGAATTGCTAAGATGAGAAATATTTTGCATTTGATTTATATTTGAAATGGTTGATGTTCTGAATGAGTGAGCATGTCGAGGATGGCTCACTAACTGAGTTTATAAAACTCATCAAAATTGCAACATGACTTTTTCAGATACGAGAGAGGAGACTTAGTTCCTAAGATACTCTAAAAGAATGTTTTGGATTAAGAAATGGCTTAAAGGTTTAGCCAGCAAACATCTGAGGAGCTGTAGTTTGTGTTTATATAGTTATTAATGTCATGTAAAACTTTTTGTAAACAGGGGAGTAAACATCTCAGGTGCTTATAATGATGTAAATATTTGTTTTAATGACTAGTATGTAAATTATCTTAGTAAATGAAATGGAAAAGTTACCTTCCAATGTTTGTAAAGTGTATGATGCCATAATAAGTGTATAAGACTGCTCTAACATGTCATTGTCACAGGGTATGTTTTTAAATGTCCTCTAGATGTTCGGGTATATACTCTAGGATAGTGAGGTGTTACAATATTGAACGTCCATGTTCACAGACGCAGACACACAAATGCTACACACAATGTCTGCGAAACACAGACATTGACATTGTATGTGTGAAACATAGACTTTGTCTCTATTTACACTCAATGCAGACGTTATTTGCATTTCTACAAGCTCTAGTTACTTTATGTCATCATCTTATTTGTTGCCTAATTACTACATTTCTCTTTTGGCTGTAAGCTTTTTTTTATGCTTCCAGGAGTCTCTTCTCTTCCTCTTTTGCTGTCGTTTTTCTTAATGTCTACTATGTTTTCATCACATTGCATAGGTTGCTCATGAAATTTCCATGCATAGCTTTTATACTTCTTTGTCGTAAGAAATTTTGATTTATTTGTGTTTCTATTTTTTTCTTTTGTCTTTTAATTTTCTTCTTCTTGCTCTATGAAGATAAGTGAAAATTAATCTTCAGAAAACGGCCCAAATATTGTGCTTTCAACTCACTTTAACTTCACTGCTTCTGAATAGTGCCTAATATTACATATGAGTCAAAGTAAGTATCTTAAGCAATTTCATTTCATTAATCGCTAAGTGTTATGGAATAATTTCATAATCAATTAAGCACCTATCAATCAGAATCACTTCTTACCTGAACAAGAACTATAAAGGCATATAGACAAATGCATGCACATTGTTGTCAAGAAGCCAATGAACCAAATGCCAAAGCAAATCGTAGTGAAAGCATACTGTCCAAACTCATATAGCCCATGATATAGAGAGAAACCAAGATGAAAAAAAATATAAAACCTGAATCTTCTTACAGATCTCTAACCAAGCACCAATATTTTCTCGACATAACTTCGTAAATCAAAATCTAAAGGCAAAACTCTCAAATCATCAAGCAGAGCCTCATTTTCACATCTAATATAATATTCAAAAAGTAAAGAAAATTCAAACACACACCAATCACCTGAAAATTAGAAAAACCATAAATCAAAAACTCAGAAAGTCTACATGATAACTCCTTCGAACCCTTTTTTTTAATAAACAACATAAATATATTTCAAAAATGTAAAGCACACAATTCTTGTGCCCCATAAAGATATTCAAACTTGGCCTTATTCCTCGTCATATCATCTCGATCATTAGATGTCTAATTCGATTCACCCTCAGAAGCAACCAACTAGTCCCTTGTTTGGTTGGTTTCTTTTCAGTAACAACTAACTATGGATCTAGATAGTTTTTGTTATTAACTCCTTTACATGAATGTTCTAATGTGTGAGGCCAATTTTTTCTAACTAAATTTTCTTTGGTAACATTGGTTGCAGTTGAAAACTTTTCAAGGAGTGTCTAGATTTTCTATTTTGAGCCCTCTAAAATAACATTTATAACAACTTGTAACAATTCAACCTTATATGACCGTTTACACCACAAAAGTGACATGTAGGTACAAACCTTCAGTTCCTCTTTAAAATTTCTCCTTTAATAATTATAACTTGACCATTTTGCTCCTTGTTTAACTTAGAACATTCACCTTTATAACCAACACCTTAAAAGTCCCCTTTTTTCAACCAATTTCTGGCAATTGTTCTATCATTTCGATACCATCATTCAAAATTCTTATTCTTTTTCGATATTTACCAGCTTTAGCTTTGTTTCATCAAATTCATCTATTGTTGACAACAAATTCATCTCTAGATCATGAATGACATCCTTCATGGCTAAATTTTCCCTCTTTAGCTTCTCATTTAGCTTACATTTTATTACCCATTTGGCATACATTAATTTATAGATTTTGTAGATGTCTTCCCTTTTGAATTCTGAGTCGCTGCCATCATTGTCACAATCTGGATTTAAGTTTAGAACTGAAAAATATGTATTTTCATCGTCAATTTCTTCACTCGTTACTATTAAGGAAGTTATTGGACATTACCTATTTAAAACAACCAACGCAACATGATTACTCACAATTTCTTCTTCGTTGCTGTACTTACTTTCAAATTCATTTTCACTCCAAGTACTGGTGTAAAACTTCCCTTTTCTCCTTTTAAGAGTGTTAGCACATTTCGCTTGCATATCACTCATAACATTGTGTCTTCTTTGCTTTTGTTTTTTTTCGAAGTTATTGTTCCAACATTTTGTATAAACTCGGGTCTATTTTTCTTCTCCTTCTTTAGTCACTTGCTTAAATTTCTTATTAGTGACACCATATCATCATTTTCATTGGAGTCATCTCTTAAATCATTCATGGATTTAACAACTTCAATATGTAAAGCCATTCCTTTTTTCTTCTCATGCTTTTGTCTTAACAAGTTCGTCTCAAAGTTTGTGAGAATTCCAATTACCTTATCCAAGGATAATTCATTAATGTCATGGGCTTCTTCAATGGCTAAAATTTTCAGTATGAATTTAGGAGGCGATGATCTCAATGTTTTCTTGAAAAGTTTCAAATTTGAATACTTCTTCCCAAGCTGATGTGCTTGGTTCGTAATGTCACATAGCCACTCATGAAAGTCTCCAATAGTATTGCTTTCCTCCATTTTTAGCTCTTCAAATTTAGTGGTCAACATCTGTAGTTTTGAAGCTATCACTAATTTTGATCCCTAATTTATTATTTGTGAAGTATTCCACATTTCTTTTGCTGATCCACAGGTTAATATTATACTGAAGAGTCCTTCATTTATAGCACTGAAGATTGAATGTATTGCTAGAGAGTTATCAAGCTCTCCCTCTTCTTCCGCTTGGTCCATTCTAATGGATCTTTAAGTATCGCTTCACCTTTTTCGTCAATCGTTATTGGATATGTCCAACTATTTAAAACCGAATTCCATGCTTTGGTTCCTTGTGTTTGAATAAATACTCTTATCGTTAATTTCTAAGCCAGTTAATTAGAACCATCTAGTAACAGTGGTCTATCGATTGATGCATCTTCTCTAGTAGCCATGATTGTAAAACACCGGTCTACACCAACTTGACAAACCAAGTTCTGATTAGGTAAACATTACTCTGATACAAATTGAAAATCCCTGAGGATGTAGTTTGGCAAAAATCCTGTTCTACCTTAGTTACTTTGAACTGTTTTTGTCAATTGCTTAATACAAAGCAACTGTATCAACAACTGTTAATTTTTCAAAAAATTAAATAACCAATAAACAAATCCAAAACCAAAACCAAGATTTACTAATGCAATTCGGCCTACCTTGCCTACATCTACTGGGTTCCTCATCCAGCTTAATCACTTTCATCGAAGAACAATAGTTTTTCATGAAGCTAAAGTTAATACCACTCAACCCTTGACACTATCCACTCATTCTCATACCCTGTGAAAGTATTTTACTCCTAATAACTTGACCACCTCTTTCTAGCCTCAACAGAGAATTTTTGCAACAATGATTGATAATAAATATGATAATAAAATAACTCAAATAATTGAATTTAAAGTAACATACACAAAGAAAACACTTGAGATAAAAAAACTCCCCTAAATTTGTAGTTTCAATTACCCAAAACTATGAGAAGTTGTCCAACAAGAATTCTAGTGTGACCTTCAAAATAATCACTAAAGCATCCTAAACTAAAACCTCACAAAAATATAGTTGCAACCACACCCATATGTTGGACATTTTTTACTCAAAAGTAATAATTGGACAATCCAGAAATTCATGTACATAGTGGTGAAAAACACAGCTGCTTAAGATGGATCAGATCAATAAAAAATCCAACTACCAAAGATATCTACAATCATCAAAATAGGCTGTCAAAGATAGCTCTGAAATCACCCTAAATATCTAGATATTATCTTTATTAATATATGGTGATTTTATCCCAAATAAATCATATCTTCACTAGAATTTTATCCTTCATGCAATCTTATCTTCAAGAATCCCTCATAAGGAAAATTACTTATCATAATGATATTCCACATATATCCAACTGCATCCAATTACAAATAATGCCCAAAATTAATTAATAAAATATCTTAACAATATGTTTTATGATTCTTCAATATGACGTAAAGAGATTTTTTGAACAAGTCCAAAAGCAAGTTGGTAAGGTGAAATATGGCAAATAACAATAATGAGATTTTCTATGAGACCTTCTTTTCTACAAGTTGGACTTGCACAATTTTATTAGCATAATGGCAGCAAGTTTTGGTAACATAATGGTTTAATGTATGTTATCCTTAAAATTAGCATATAGCAATAATATAACATCAACAACACTGATGTTATTAGCATAATGCCTAAAAAATTTTAAGATGTGAATGTTGTCTATTTTAGTGAAAAGACAATACCTATGTTATTTGGTAATTCCAGCACATTAAAACAATTTTGGCATAAGAAAGTGACATGAAAAATTATTCGTAGGCATTGGCTAGGACATGGACTATATATCGAATGCATAAATACTTAGATTTTCGTTGGATAAGTATAAGTGGTAATTTGAGGTAATTTAAGATAATTACTAAGTTGTTCATATTTGAAATTTCTAATTGCATTATAAATTTGGACAACTACTAACTTATGTCCTGTTGTATGTTAGTTATTTATATTTGTTTTTATTTATTATGGAGTTTAGATGCAACTGTTGTCCTAAACCTATTGGAACTAAATTTGGATCCTTTGTAAAAAAATAACCATGTCCAATGCCCAAAACAACTTCGTTTTAGGCATTGGATAGGATTAGACAAGGTTATTTTGGGTAATGGATCCAAACTGAACGGAACAACTTAACAACCAATTTGGATATATTTGTGTATAAATAGGATTCATGGTGTTAGGCAAGTGGTATTCAATTGTAAGCCCTCCATACCAATAAAGTCCCTCATTGTACTCTACATTGATGATCACTTTTTTTTTGCCCTAAATGTCCTCAACCCTAATGACTAAGATATTTGATAAAAGTCTTTAAGAATGTTATGAAAATTTTTGGCTGTTAATATACTTATATTTAAATATTTTGTTAAAGATCAATATTATGAATACTAATACCAAATTTGGTTTTGGTACGATACGATATCAGTACCGATCAATATAGAATACCGGTTTGGATAATTTTTAAAATTTATTAAAAAGTCCCTAAAATTTTAAAATTACAAAATAGTCCCTCAATATATTGTGCTATATAATCTTTAATTTTATATCAATCGTGTCTCCATAAATCATAATAATATAAATTTAAAATGACAAGAATCTCTTTATTTTTATTAAAATTACTTTTCACATATTTCATATATAAACAATAACTACAATTAATATAAGAAAAAGATCATTTAATCAACATACATATATAAAACTAAGAGTAATATAAAGTACTTAAAATTTATAATTTACATCATATAATAAAGAATAATTATATCAAAATATCATATAATAAGAATAATAGAGTTTTATGACTCAATAAGTATTACAATAAGGGTTCGTGCTGAGGAAAACAACAAAGTATCAGCAAAACTTAAAACAAAAATATTTAGTTAAAAGTTTTATATTTATGTTACATAAACATAATTTAATGTATGCATGAAATACAAGTAAATTAAAAGAAAAGAGAAGAAATGAAAAATAAGATACTTTATTCAATCAAATATTTGCTTAAATCACATTGAACTCAGTTCTCATTTTGATATAAAATCTTCATCATTGAGAGGACATGTCAATAATTTCTCATCCAAGATTATCGTCTAAGTTACTCTCATCTATCAAACTTCGTTCCTTAAAAACCTAATAAGCTAAAAGATCGATATGTTCAAGCTAAATTAGATCTATAGAAATACTTTTTCTATTAAGACCTCTAATCAATAAATAAAATAAAATTATTAAGAAATTATATTAAACTTAATAATGATAATAACATACCTTTCTTGAAGCTTTAAATTATGTTGAACAAAGTCTAATCTTTTTAATCTTTTATGTTCCAATCTATTCCTTTTCTTGGAATGGATGAAATCAAATATGCTCCAATTCCTTTCACAATTTATTGCACTCACGCATTGGCTTATAATTCGAATTGCAAGACATTAAAAGTAACCTTATAAACAAAAAAAAAATGACGATAAATTTTTAATAAGTAACAAAAAATGAAAAAAAATATAACTAAATTAAATTTGTCTCTTTGATGAATAGCAATGGGCATTTGAAAATTACTAGAAGCATCCTTATAAACCTCAATTTATGAGTTTAGGAGATCTTGCATCATCTCATAGGTAATAATTTTTGTAATAATTAATAGCATCTCCTTATTAACTTTAAATTTCTCTATAAAACTTAATGTAGAATAGACATTAGGATTTAAAAATGACCTAGCTATAAATAATAGAGAGTAAATTTACCTTTCTCATCTTTCATTAATGACTGTAAGATTAGTCGTTTATAAAAAAAGGCCTAATTTTTAAATTGGCCTAAATTCCTTCACCCTCTCCATGACGTCATAAAAGCCTTCTCATCCCTATCAATCAGACGAGGTACTCTTACTAAAGGCTCACAAACTTGGATGACAAATTGACATTAGGATTAAAATTCATGATCTTTATGTATAATTTTTAAAACCTCCACTCCAATATTAGACTTGACATACTGAGATACGACCTACTTATTACTTGTAAACATTTTCCTCAACCCCTTTTTCATCATAATAAAATACTAAATTGATAAGAAATTAGTCGCAAATATTGTAATCATAGGTCGACACAAATTCCTACTATTCAAAAATCCTTTCTCATCAAATTTAGGACCCATACATGATTATTAATGAACTTGGTCACTTTTCCTGTTTATGCATAGTTTCATCAATGAAAGGCACGTAACTATCATCTCAACTGTTGGATCCCGTTTTTAGGATTTTTATATTTTTTATTTTATTTTATTTATTTTATTAAATTATCAAACATGAAAATAAATTAGAATTTATGAATTAGAAATTTTTG
>JANZXR010350271.1:0-51450 GCA_027575705.1 Erythroxylum echinodendron
ATAATACCATTAAGCATCCTGTTGATTATTGTACAGCTTTTGCTGTTGATTGTATTAACCCCTTGACCGAGAAAGTTCTCGAGTTGTGTGTTGATTTTTTGCAGGCTGCGATAATGGATAACATTACTCCTGTGAAGCTATCAGATATTGAGACTGAATGGGTAGTTTCGAGAGGTATGGTCTACGCAGTACATGATTTCCAGGCGTTACAACCTGTGTCCAGCATGTTACAGTAGCCATTGAAGATTGACGGCAACAAATTGCTCCCCTCCATTCTTCAGCCACCAACATTGGAGCTTAAAGCATTGCTTGCGCACCTCAAGTATGTCTTCTTGGGAGAGGCTGAAACATTACCTGTGATTGTTTCCAATCAGTTGAGCGACTTATAGGAAGAGAAGCTTATCCGTGTCCTCAGGGAGAATAAAAAAGCTACTGGATGGTTGATTGCAGACATAAAGGGAAACAACCTATCATCTGCATGCATCGAATCCTGTTAGAGGATGATTGCAAACCCAGCAGGCAACCTCAGCATCGATTGAATCCATCAATGATGGAGGCTATAAAAAAAAAGATACTAAAATTATTAGCTGCAGACATGATCTATGCTATTTCAGATAGCAAGTGGGTAAGTCCAACACAAGTAGTGCCTAAAAAAACTGGAATTACTGTTGTTGAAAATGAAAAAGGTGAATTAATACCCACTAGAGTTCACAATGGGTGGCGTGTATGTATTGATTATAGAAAATTAAATGATGCTACCCGTAAAGATCATTTTCCTTTACCGTTTATTGATCAGATGCTTAAGAGACTTGCAGGTTGTTCTCATTATTGTTGTTTAGACGGTTATTCAGGCTTTCACCATATTCATGTAGCGCCTGAAGATCAAGAAAAGATGACGCTTACTTGTACGATTGGCACTTTCTCTTACAAACGCATGCCATTTGGTCTTTGCAATGCTTTGGCGACATTTCAGAGATGTATGGTAAGTATCTTTTCTGACTATGTAGAGGAAATTATTGAAGTTTTCATGGATGACTTTACTGTATACGGAGATTCCTTTACATCTTGTTTAGAAAATTTGAGGAAAGTGTTAAAAAGAAGCATTGAAAACAATCTTGTGCTTAATTATGAAAAGTGTCATTTTATGGTTGATTAAGGCATCATATTAGGACACTAGGGGCATTGAAGTGGATAGATCAAAAATTGATGTAATTAACTTGCTACCTTACCCTGCAAATGTGCAGGAAGTACACTCCTTTCTTGGTCATGCAGGTTTTTACAGGCGGTTCATCAAAGATTTTTCAAAGATAGCTCATTCAATGAGCAACCTTCTACAGAAAGATGTGTTGTTTGAATTCAATGAAGACTGCATAAAGGCTTTTGATATTTTGAAGGAAAAGCTGGTTATTGTGCCTATCATCAAACCACCGGATTGGAACCTCCCTTTTGAGCTCATGTGCAATGTCAGTAACTATGCTGTAGGAGAAGTTCTTGGGCAGAGGGTAGGTCGTGACCCTCATGTGATCTATTATGCATAAAAGATGTTAGATAGTGCTCAACAAAAATATTCAACCACTGAGAAGGAGATGTTTGTTGTGGTCTTCGCATTAGAGAAATTTCGATCATACTTGCTTGGTACAAAGGTGATAGTGTATTCAGATCATACCGCTCTTTGGTACTTGATGAGAAAAAAGGATGCGAAGCCAAGACTTATCCAGTGGGTTCTTTTGCTGCAAGAATTTGACATTGAGGTTAGAGATAAAAAAGGAGCAGAAAACTTAGTCGCAGATCACTTGAGTAGGCTAAACAACACTTCTGGAGATGATCTGGTCGTGCGAAGGTGCATATCTAAATCTGAAATTTCTTCCATATTGCAATTTTTTCATTCATCTGCTTGTGGTGGCCATTTCGGCCCTAATAGGACAGCTGGAAAGTGCTTGAATCTGGTTTCTATTGGCCTGACATTTTTAAAGATTCTTGTGCATTTTGTAAAGAATGTGACCGGTGCCAAATGGCTGGTAACATAGGCCGAAGAAATGAAATGCCTCAGACCCCGGTTATTATTTGTGAAATATTTGATGTGTGGGGGATTGATTTCATGGGCCCTTTTCCATCATCATTTGGTTTCCAATACATTCTGTTAGCTATCAATTATGTTTCAAAATAGGTAGAGGCAAAAGCTACTCGGACTAATGATTCTAAGGTTGTTATCGATTTTGTGAAGGCTAACATCTTTGTCAGGTTCAGCACTCTGAAAGCAAGCATTAGTGATCGTGGGACTCATTTCTGCAACAGAGTGTTTACTGCAATGCTGAAAAAATATAGAGTTGTGCATAGGACCTCTACGGCCTACCATCCTCAAACTAATGGGTTGGCAGAATTGTCCAATCGAGAGGTAAAGAGTATTTTGGAGAAAACTGTGAATTTCAGCAGGAAAGACTGGAGCTAGCGCTTGGACGATGCTCTTTGGGCTTACCGCACTGCCTACAAAATGTTATTAAATATGTCTCCTTACAGACTTGTTTATGGCAATGCCTGCCATCTGCCAGTGGAAGTTGAGCATCGAGCGTTTGGGCCGTGAATCAGTGTAACATGAATTTTGATGCTGTTGGACAATAAAGGAAGTTGCAGATTCAGGAATTGGAAGAACTACGGAACCATGCTTTTGACAACGCTGTTACATACAAGGCCAAAACTAAAGCTTTTCACGACAAGCAGCTTGCTGAGAAGAAGTTTAAAGTCAGACAGAAGGTACTTTTATTTAATTCGACTTTGAAACTTTTTACAGGAAAATTGCTATCCAAGTGGATTGGACCTTTTTTAGTCACAAAGATTTATCCTTACCGTGCTGTGGATATTCAAAGTATAGAAACGAAAAAGATTTTGAAGGTGAATGGCCATCGTTTGAAGCCATTTTACGAAGGATTTCAACCTCATTCTGTCGAAGTTAATTCTTTGAATGAACCTTCCTATAACTGAATGGGGTTCGTGTCGAGCTAATGACGTTAAACAAATGCGCTTCTTGGGAGGCAACCTAAGGTTTGCTTTCATTTTGTTCTTCGCAATTTAATTTTTAGTTATCCGTAATTCTGTTCGGTTTCTTATTTTTCAACGTTTGCTTTTTGGAATTCGTCCCAACATTTTACTGTTATTGGATATCACTTGGTCGCGAGATTTTTAATGTTTTGTAGGACAGTATGGGTTGAAAGAAAAAAATCTGGCTGATTACATGGTCTGCATAAATACACAGACAATTTTAAATATGAGTCAACCAACAGCAGTCAAGCAAGGTGGCATGGTTGTAATTTTGACCATTGTTTTAAACCAAGTATGGGGAGGGTATTTCAGTCTATCCAGATTTACAACCCACAAAAATCTGTACCACCTCGAAGCTTTACCATCACCTTAATGCGACACGTAGAGAAGCTTTCTCTCACTCTTTACTTTTTACTGTTCTTGTCTTTCATTTGTTAACATTGAGGACAATGTTTAGTCTAAAGTATGGGGAGGGGAAAGTTTTAATTGTTTGGCTTAGCTTGTTTTATTTGCTTAATTGTTAGTTTGCGTTTTATGTTTATTGTTTAATTATTTTGCTAGATTTTGCTGTTTTACAATTTTTTTGTTTTTAATGTTATGTTTATCACTGTTTTGTGTTAATTTGTGCATACATGCATCATGTAAAATGTTTTGGAAACCCCCATTCTGGAAAACTGAATTTAACTGCTTTTAAACATGTTTTTATAGACAATCTTGCCTTCTTTGTTCAGGAAACTTGAATTATTATATACTTTGGCCTAATTGATCTTTTCTTGATCCTGCCTTGTTATGACTTGAGTTAGTGTGTGTACTGGAATTAAACAGACTGCTTCATTTGCTTGTACTTTAGAGAGTAATAGGCATACATCCACACTAAACACACTGTGAGATTTTTGAGACATAAGATAGAGAATGCAACTTTACACGCACTCTAGTTTTCTTTCGGAGAGTGCACACATTTGTCCCCTGCTAGAAACTGACATAAGTTATGTTCAAAACTACATTTAGTACATTGGAATGAAGCTAAGGCATTGTTTGTGCAACCCCTTTGCTATCCATTTTCTTTCAAAATCTAACCCAAAAATTTTATATCCTAGTTTAACCCCTTTGAGCCTAGAACTTTTCTTTGTTTTAACATACCCATTTTAACCTGTAACTTCTTCTTTCAAGCCCCGACTTTTTCACCTAGTTGAGAAGAATTACCAAGTAGCATATGTAATTATATATCTTGTATACCGATGTTTAGTCACTTTGGGATATATTTGAATTATTTGCTTAATTATGCTTTGTTGATAAAAATGAGAGAAAATTATAGCTGACTGAAATGCATTTATTGGTGTTAGTTTTGAAAAATTGAAAAAAGAAGTAAAAAAAGAAAAAGAAAGAAAAAAAGAAAAAAAGAGGAAATTCTTATGTGAGTAAATGCATAAGAGGTAGTTTTGGTTCAACTTCATTATTATAGTTGAAGTTAAGTGAATGATGGATTTGCAATATGGTATATTTGAATGAACTTAATGATTTAATCTTTTTATTTGTGTTGACTCAAAAAAATTGAAAATGTTGGCATGTGTCTACTTGGTACATTTCTTTGCTCTTCTCAACTCAGTTTCCTTGGTAACAACTAGCCCCATTACAACCCATTAATAGACCTAACTGACTAGTGTGGGTTTTAAACCTAAGCTAGTGGTAGAGATTTGAACTCATGTCAGTCCTATAGAAAGAACAAATTTGTACTGAATTTTTGAGGGAAACGCCAACACCTAAATTTCATATGAGCGAATGAGTGAAACATTGCGAGGGTGTGGATGCTATTACTTTTTACTTGGGCATTTCTAAAGTGGTTAACATTCCTAATTAATTAGAAGATCGACCTTTATGGGTTTTTTTGTTTAACTCTAGATTGCATACATTAACTTGAGAAGTGATGAGTGCAGTTGAAAGAATTGTGATAAGATGTTGAAGTGTCTTGATAATTTGAGTTAATTGAATATTTGAGGGCAAGTATTGTTCAAGTATGAGGAGTTTTAATAACTTGCATTTTGTGTATGTTAATTGTGTGTGTTTTATGTTCTTTTGATAGGCTTATGTGATGTTTTGCTTGTGTTTCTGTGGTAATTCATGTCTTTGTATGTTGTAGGTAATGAAATACCAAAGTGATGCGATTTGGAGTGAATTTGGCTAATCTATAATTGGAGAGGATTTCAACATGACCACGTGGAAGGTGACGCAATGCTGGCAGATTGCTACCTGCGAATTTTGAATTAATCATCTTGGAATTTGGGCCTAAATGACACATCCCTTTTTGCTAGACGAAGTCAAGTTATTTTTTAGCGATTGGAACTTTATTTTGATATTTAATTAGGCCCCACTTTGTTTATTAAAAAGGGAAAAATCTACTCAATTATGGGGGTGCCCACTTCATTTATTGAAAGAAAGAAAAACCTAGACAAAAATTAGACTCACATTGAGAAGAGAACAGCGGCAACACTTGGAGAAGGAGAGGAGATAGCGGCAACACTTAGAGAAAAGAAGGTTGGCAGCAACACTTGGAGAGAAAATGATTTTTTGCAATCAGCTGGAGATAAAGGTGACTACGACAGCAACAACTTTGGGGGAGAACGTTTTTCATAATTAGCTGGAAAAAAAGAAAATAGCGGCAGCACTTAGGGAGAGACTAAGAAAGACGGCGGCAGCACTGGGAAGAGGAACGTGTTTTTACAGTTAGCTAGGAGGACTTTGGAAAAGAAGAAAAACAACAGCAGCAGCTCTTGGTGGGTGAAAAAGATAGAACAACTCTTCTCTACAAAAACATTGTCTTTTAATATTGCTATGCGTGACTAACCTTTTAAATCTAGATAAGGTATGTTACGTTTGATATATGTAATTCGTGAGACTCCTTTGATTTAATTATTTTCGTTTATCTTTTATGTTTGTTTAATCTCCGCACTTTAATCGATTTATTATTATCGGTTTTGTTGATTAATGAGGCCTATTAATTGATTGACTTGGTAATAAATTGTCGAATAGATTAGTTAATCCATGATTACTGTCTATCGAAGTGGCGAATTAATTTCAATTAAGAAATTAATGAGATTAAATAATTTAGTCTAAACAGATTGCTGCTTTTCTGATTCTGTTGACTAAGACAAAGGTCCATTATAGCCTATTACTGCCATAGATTATATTCTGCGAAGCTTTACTCGGGAATAGTCTAATTGGTTAGGGTAATAATCTACGGAGCTTTACTCGGGGTTATCAAATAATTACGAATGGATTGGTTGATATGTACTGTTCACTGCCTGCTATAACTTTGTCCATAAGAATGAACGGAATTTATATTTTTGAGTCGATGATCGAATTACAGTATCAAATGGAGGAGTATCTTGGCTAGGCTTTTCTTTATATGTTTTTCAATCCTTATTTTTAATTTCCTTCTACGTGATTTCGTGTTCTAAAATTAATTATCCCCAATCAATTCTCTTTATTTTTATTTATTGATTCACACAAATAAACAATTGCTACATTGGTCTCTGTGGTTCCACCCTATTCACCACTTTACTCGCTTAAGTGTTCTAAAGTAGGAATTTATTTTTGCTGGTTTGACACGCCATCAAGTATTGTTGACGTAGAAAACTTGTTTGACTTGACTTGCAAGAATAAACGGATCATTATCATATCATGTCTTACTAACATTTATGCTAGTAATGTACTCGTTCACTCTCATGTCAGTTAGGTCAAACCATTTGTATTTAAGTAACAATCTTCTTATCCTTGATGTAGTGCAACTCTATTATTTTAGAAATGAGACCGTATAAGTCAATTATTTCGTTGTCATGACATTCTTCAATGACAACCCCACTGTTTTAACTTCTAACTCGACTATCTCAATCTTGTATGTGAAATAGCACCCCATTAATAATGCAACCTGTGTATTTCTTCCCAAAAATATGAGCCTCACATGCCAAACTATATAATGCTATTGTCACTTCTTACATGTTACGGTTATATAATCGTATCATCTGTACAACAAATTTAAAATAAATATAAGAATGAGACATATTCTTATATTTTCATAATATGTAATCAATATAAAACTTACTCGATTTCTAAACTATGATACAAACTTCTGCCTATGTCTTTCTTCAATATTAATAATCCCTTTGCTGCGAATTGTGTCTTTGTGCTCGCTATGCCAAAAAAGACAATGACAGTAAGAATTCATAGTGAATAAAGAAAATTGTAATATGATTGTTTGAATGAAAAGGAATATATGTACTCCATGTATGTATCGACTTTCTCGCAATTGTTCAAAATATACCAAAAGGCAATTTCGAATTCATCCTTAATTAATTCCACATATTTACCCACACCAAGTGGCCTAACTTTTGGGAGAAAATAAACAACCCACCATCGTCATGAAAATTAAAGTTACATTTTATTCTATTAAATCTTGTCTCCACATCATTTAAGTATATTAAACAAAAACTCAAGCATTCATTTGCTATATAAGCCTCTGCAATAGACCCCTCTAGTCTAGTTCTGTTACTTACATAATGCTTAAGAGAGCATAAAAACTTGAACATAAATAGCCATAAACTTAGGAATTTTTACAAATAAATAACATAGAAAATAGTTGTTGAATTTAATATGAATTACCTTTCAATCAGAAACATCCATTGAAACTGAACCAGTCCATAAAGTTTTTCTTCATATGGTAAGTGAATTACCAAATGAACTATAACATAAAAAAAAACGATGGGGGGAATATAATTCAAGCATATATGGAATCAATGCTATGTCTTTTTCCAATTTATCAAGCTCTTCAACTTTAAATGTCTTGCAACATAATTGCTTAAAAAACTCTCCCACTTGACCCAAAGTAACAGATACATCCTTCGACAAACACCCACATATTCCAACAGGAACTAGTTGTTGCAAAAGTACATGACAATCATAACTTTTCAACCTTGACACTTTTCCCTCTTTCACATTCACACAACAACCTATATTAGATGCATACCCATCAAAAAATTTGACTGATTGGAGGAACTGAAAGAACTATTGTTTCTCACTTTTTGACATATTGTAACAAGCAGGTGGAATAAAGTATGAGTCATCATCTCTTCTTTTCAAATGCAAATCCTTTGTAATGTTTATGTCTTTTAAGTCTAGTCTAGCCTTAATTGTGTCTTAGGATTTCCCATCAATTACTATGACAATCCCAAAAATGGACTCACAAATATTTTTCTCGATATGCATGACATCAAGATTGTGCCTCAATAGTAATTCCTTCCAATATGGCAAGTTTAAAAATATGATTTTTTTTGTCTAATTCAGTTTGATGTCATTTCTCATATTCTTTCTATTACTTGGGTGTTTGTTAGGTGTAATGTCATCCAAATATGACAGCTGGTAAACAATATCATCACCAAACAACTACATCAGAGACCCAACTCAACTGTGCCATTAAACTATTTACTTCTTCACCATCTATGCTCATGTTCCAAATAATAACGATGACCTGTATAATATATTTTGCTTCATATCCTTTTTCAAAATGTTTAATGATTATAGATAGGACAAGCCATATACCCTTTAGTAGTCCACCTAGACAAATTCTCATAAGCTGGGAAATCATTTATAGTCTACAAAACATTAATATGTATTGTAAATCTGTTGCCTTCAACAATATCAAAAGTTTGTAATCCATATTCCTACAGATCGTTTAAGTCATCAATTAATGGTTGCAAGTAAACATTGATGTCCTTACCAGGAGCAGTAGGTCATGGAATAAGCAAAGACAACATCATAAAAGGCTCCTTTATACACTTCCATAGAGGTAAATTGTATAGGACTAGAATCACCGGCCAAATGCTATATGAATTACTCATATTACTGAAAGGATTAAATCCATCTGAGGCCAATCCAAGTCAAACATTACAACAATCTTGTCCAAACCATGGAAACTTTCTATCAATTTCTTTCTATGCCATTGAGTCTGTTGGATGACTCATAATGTTATCATCAATAAGTCTCTCTTTATGCTACCTCATATCTATGGTTGCTTTTGTTGACATAAAAAATCTTTGTAATCGTGGTTTAATAGGAAAGATCGAAGGATTTTCATCGGTATCTTTTTCCCTCTCCCATCATCCACCCCCACCTTGATGTACCACAAATAGGACACTCCTGAAGTTCTTTACTTTCCTTCCAATAAAGAAGACAAACATACTTACAAGCATGAATTGAAATATACCCCAATATACGGTCCCTTAACAGTTTCTTTGCATCATAATAAGATTTCGGTAACTTGTGTTCGATAGGTAATGCAGCGTTTAGTAAGTCAATTAACATGTCAGAGGACTTTTTACTCCATTTATTATAAAACTTCAAATGCAACAACTTCACAACAAATGATAGTTGAGGAAAATGGAGCACCCCGGATATAATTATTCTTGAGCAACTTTCAATAACTTCCCAAAATTGTCTCCTGTAATACTACCAATTATGTTAGGCATTCCTGTTTCATTCATAGTCTCTATATAATTCTGACAATCGCCTAACATCTCATCAATCTCATCATTACCATCATCATTCACATCACAATCATCAACATCATTATTGCAACTGTCATCATAAGATGTACCACCACTTCTACTACAACTTGCTTCCTTACGTTCATCATGATAAAGCCATAGAGTATGGAATTTGTCTATGCATCGGATCACCAAGTGATTATATACCACATCTTGACTTTGGAAGTCCACATTTAAGTAATTGATGCATGGACAACGAATACTACATTCATCACCTATTTGATCTTTTACAAATTGCATGAAACTCTTAACTCATTCTATATATTCAGTTGACCATTTTCTATGACACATCCAACTCTTATCCATTTATCTATACAATAAAAGAAGATAACAGAGTTCTAACATGCATTTTTTGTTTGATATTACGTTAATAAAACCTATGTTTAATATTACATGCAGTGTATCAGTTTATACGCACCAATTAAGTAAACAATATATAACAAAATGAAACGACAACCAATATATAAAACAATAATGGTTACTACTAATTCGCATACTTGAAGATGCCACACAAGTTCTGTGGTTTTGACTCCAACCAAACAGAGGAACATAAAATTTTAAAATAAACCCTATGCATCATTACCAACTAAATATAAAATATCTTCTTCATGGTACTATAGAAGCATATTTAAATCACAAAAAGGATGTTGAATAATTTGATAATTGCTTCTCAATCAATTAAGACTTGGTAACTTTAAGACTATATGTTTATTGATTTGTCAACTAAGAAAATGTGATAGGATGTAAACAATAATGATTAATGCCTTTGTCTTAAATTTAAAAATATAAATGAGATTGCCCTTTTCCTTCTTGAAGCAATGCAAATTCATCTTGGAAGTAAGTATATAAGGATAAGATCAAGCAAAACAAAATTTCTTTTGATTCATATATAGAACATGCTTATTAACATGAATTTAATTTAGAATTAAAAGAAATTAATTGTAACACATTAATTAGTTTATATACTTTCTCCACTTTCACTAATTCCTATACTTTCTCCACTTTCAAATCAAATTCAAAATTAACACACTTTAGGCAATTTTTTCGTTGTTGATACAATGTAAATTCATCTTGGAGGTAAGTATATAAGGACAAGATCAAGCAAAACAAAATTGTTTTTGATTCATATATAGAACATGCTTATTAACATTAATTTAATTTAGAATTCAAAAAAATTAATTGTAACACATTAATTAGTTTTTATACTTTCTCCACTTTCACTAATTCCTATACTTTCTCCACTTTCAAATCAAATTTAAAATTAACACACTTTAGGCATTTTTTCCGTTTTCGATGCAATACAAAATTCAACTTGGAAGTAAGTATATAAGGATATACTAAAAGAATATGTAACATGTTTATCATTAGTATAGGCTCCTTAATCATCAAAATAGTATGAACCAAGCTCATCATCATTAGAGGTATCGTTATTAACAAAGAGGCATAAAAGATGCTCCTATTCATTATAGACCATATTTATATCAATAAAGTATGTCGTTTTAGTATTCATATCCTAAGACTTATAGTCATATAAAGACAGCTTCATAAACCCTCATATATCTAAAAGAGAGCTCTCATTTACCAATACATCCAAAAAGGACCAAAAAATTCATATTCTCTATATTCTTGTAGGTCTCTCATATGAACCATATAACTGTAAAAATATTTCAAAGTGAGTGAACTTTTCAAAGCAATGCTTATTAAACAAAACCAAAACAATATGGATATATATTTAATAACCAATAAATTATATCATGGAATCATAAAAGTTGTGTGACAAAAAATAAAAACTAATTCAAGATCATCACAGTTGTGATACACTGTGAAAACACAAAAACTAATTGAACTTTCATAATCTTTCATACAACCATCCAAATATTCCTAATCTACTAACAGAACCACACAAAATACAATGACGAAGAGAGCAGAAATGGAAAAAAATGAAGTCGGGAGAGAAGAGGAAGAAACAAGTGAGGAGGCGGGGTGGGGGGATTCAGGTTACAATTTTCAGATACTGGGATGATGTCATTTGTTGTTAAACAAACGATGTCGTCTCACTTAAAATTTTTTTGCAGTGATTACATTTAGCGACGAAATTCAGATTCGTCGTGGAATTCCAACATTTACCTACCATATTATATATTTGTCACCAATACAAGGAAAACAACTGGCAACGACTACATATTTTGTCGCTAAATGTTAAAATATTGCTACGGAAACATAATAGCATCCCAAAATGTAAAACATTTTGCTACCAAATTGAGAAATGATCGCCAATACTATGTACCTTTTAAGACAATCAGAACTTTCATCGCCAATGACTCCTATTTCGCTACCAATTATACAAAACGTCACAAAAAAACCAAGCATTTTCCTTCTTGATTTTTTGTTTTGATTAACATATATGAGTTTTTCCTATTACCAATAAGAAAAGGAAAATTTTGTCTTTTACACTTACATATGGAGTTCTTCTTGATTTGCTTAATTTTTGAGAATTACTAATCTATATTTTTAATTTTGTGGATAAACAAATATAAATAGGGAAATTTTTTTAAATTTTTATCTTCTTTTTATTATTAGCTAAATTAATAAGTTTTGCAAACCACATTTCATCATTAACATTACAATATATACCCTTTAGCCCTTAATCTACCATTAACCTTATTATTTGTATAAAAACATACATTTAATTTAAATGTATATTTTTGGTTTTTGCAATGAAATAATATTCTCACTTATACATGCAATTGTTCTTCATTTGCTTAATTTTTTGGAATGATTAATCTTTAAATATAATTTGTTATAAATAGTTTTCTAATTATATTACAATATCTTGTTAAATTATTATAATATAGTTTTTCTAAAATACAAAAGTTAAATTGTATAATTTTTTGAAATTCATTTTTTGAAATTATAATAATGAAATTGTATAATTTTCTAAAAATTGTGAGTCAATTATTATTTATTTGAATGGATAACAAATTAATTTACAAATAATTTTCAATTGAATAATTTGATTTTAAATTTAAATTATTTGAAATAGGAAAATAAATTAATTAAAAATTATATATGAACCCGCGAGCTTTGGGGACGAACCATGTATTAGTCGCTACATTTAACGTTTGTCGACCAAATACAATAGATCATAGCAAATTAATTAATACTACTTCTAAATAACTATAGTAAACAATAAATGACATCATTTACCCAAACAAGAAAAATGACGTCATTTTGTATTAGGTTTTCAAAGACAAAAACATAAAAGCCCATTCTCGTTCAAGTAGTCAACATTTCTCCAAATCCTCTCTTCTGTTTCTTTATCTGTATTGTGGTCATCACCATCGAAGAACCATTATTAACTGAATTGGTATTATTCTTTTCTTTTATTTTCATTAACGAAGTTGTGCTAAGTTTAACTTATACCTTTGGGTGTTCATTGTGAGTTCTGTTAAGACACATGATATATATCTTATTATTTAATTTTGGCATTTTTAGATAATTGAATCCAGCAAATTGTTAAGATATATGGTATATATATTTTATTATTAAAATTTGGCATTTTTGGATAATGGTTCATTTGGGATAGAATTCTTTTTTGAAGTGGCCTGAAATAAAGTTATGGGATTTTAGAGATTGTGTGTGCAGTGAGTTATCTAGAAAGTGAACGTATGTGTGAAGTCTTCTTGTTGATGTGGGATCTTGGTTGTACAACATAAGACAAGTTCTATGGTGTTTGATTGATAGTAGCTACGCATATCTCCATAGTTTTTACCTTCATTGGTGGTAGGCTGCGTAATTGATGTGAGTGAAGGTTTTAATGTCTTGAATTTTTACTACTGCGTGACTCTATTCTTTGAGGGACATACATGAGTTATTATGTGATTTGTAGTATGGTGGATATGGGTGTGATTTTCTGGTGAGTTAGCCTTATTACATGGGTCACTCAGTGCTGTCCACACTTTTGTAGTAAAATACGTAAATGACTTGGTAATTGCTTTGGTTCTTGGTTTTTGTTCAAGGGTGTTCGTATCGTGTATATCTTGATGAGGGGCTGAAGTGAATCTGTGGGTGTTGTGTCAAAGGTGCAGTGTGCATTAATTGTATGTTTGAAAAACACAGTTAAAGGTGCATTTGTTCTTTTTGGTTTCATATACACGGTGGTGGTTTAATTGTTTGTTGAATCAAGACTTGTTCTTCTTGACTTATACATGAAAGACATATGGGGTTCTCTTGATTCTTGAATTGCGAGAACTAGCTAGTTATCTTTATGTTGGAATTTCTGTGGATCATGTCACTTGGGTTGAATGGTTTTGTGTTGCGCTTTCTTTGATATGTTGTCGTTGATTGGGTATTTTAAGCTATGTTTTCTGCAGAAGTTTTCGTGACTTGATTATGAGTTCAGCGTGAATCAGTCTATTTTTGTTTTGAAGACTTCCAGATTTATTTCTGTTGGCTCGAGTCTCGATTCCTATTTGATGGGGACAATGAGCCAAAAATTGGGGTATTCTTAAATTAAAAAATATATATATTTATACTCAACATCAAGATAAAAAGAATTAAACAAACAAATAAAAATTAAGGGACTTCTAGAATAAAATAAATAAATAAATAAATAAATGAACGATATGCTTCTAAATACTAAAAGATTCTAAACTAACTACTTACAAAAGTTTGAAATCCTTGGAGTTGCCAAAGCTTTGTAAGAGTTCAGTGATCTGCTTTGTCTGTACCTGAAGAGTGGAAAAAATTTTGTGGGGTGAGCTAGGAAGCTCAATGGCTAATATGTTTATAGCCAGCAATAACGAACCAAATCAAGCAAGCACACATACATACACATACACACATATATATAGTATTATTTTAATATCAACATATCACAACATTTACATTCAAAATTTGAGAATTTTACATAAACATGAATACTTCATCTCACAATCAGATCATAAAATCAATTTATAATCAAAATCATAAAACTCAATTATTCTTTATACTCAACAATTCAAGATGCAATGCGCAAGCATAATGGCTTGAGAGAATCCTATAAAACGAAATGGTGAAACCGAAGTTTACACCATAAACGAAATGAGTCCATCTTTCGGAGCTCATATACCATAAGCGGGCAGCTGGGAGAAGGCTTTAAGTCAAAGTACACATGACGAACGAAATGGTATCTCTCTTGCCCATATAAGCAGATTTTCTGATGCATGCATATTTCATAACATATTCATATCTTCATGCTTCTTAAATTTTCTGTTTTGCATCAATACTAAATTGTAGTTTCTTTTCAAAATAAACATGATACAAATTTATAGGACATTTTTTCCACATTCATAATGAGTAAAAGCAAGCATTTAAGTACACATACAACCAAATAATTTCAGCTCATCAGCACAAAAACTATAAACATATTACCCACCTATTTACTTGATATATCTAAGATCAAGTTTGTCTATCCTCTTGTTCTTGTCTTCAATAATCTTGGGTCTTGAAGAACAAACATATTTTCATTTAATCATCATACTCGAATAAAGCTTCCATAAGCTTAAATGTCCATGAATGTGCTTAATGTTAATCTATTCTTAGTTTATCTAACTAGAAGAACTAATATCTAGTTAAGGTTCATAAAAATCTAAGGAGAAGAATTTCGGTTCTCTACTTTTATCTTCATTTTCAGCACATAATCTATCTTCTATACTTCCTTCTTCTACTAAAACAAAAGAATAAGAATGTTTACCTAAAAAGAAAACTCAACTGACGATCTTCTTCCTCTTCTTTCTCTTTGCTCTTTTCTTTCCTTCTTTTTTTTTTCTATACTTAGGTTTCTCTTTCTCTTCTTCTAGTTTTTTCCATGACTCTCTTTCTTTTTCTTTCTTAACACACATGACTCTCTTCTCTTATTCTCTTATTAGTTTAAGACAAAATTTAACCTTCCAACCTTACCATTCCTTATTCAATATACTACCTTCTATCTCCTTATCTTCATTCTAATTCTTCCTTTTAATCTATGCTACCTTATGAAAATAAAAATAGACCAATTTAAACTCAAATAAATTTTTAATTCATGAATTCTAACTTATATTCATGCTTGATAATTTAATAAAATAAATTCTAAGAAAATTTACTCTCTTCTCTTATTCTCTTATTAGTTTAAGACAAAATTTAACCTTCCAACCTTACCATTCCTTATTCAATATACTACCTTCTATCTCCTTATCTTCATTCTAATTCTTCCTTTTAATCTATGCTACCTTATGAAAATAAAAATAGACCAATTTAAACTCAAATAAATTTTTAATTCATGAATTCTAACTTATATTCATGCTTGATAATTTAATAAAATAAATTCTAAGAAAATTTGGGGTCCAACATTTTTTCCCCTTAAAGAATTTCATTTTCGAAATTCTTACCTGAGTTCATAAATAGGTGTGGATACTTCTCCTTCATAGCTTCCAAAGACTCCCATGTTGCTTCCTCTCTTGCATGGTTCTTCCATAAAACTTTCACCAGCTTCACAGTTTTATTCCTCAAGACCTTTTCCTTTGAGTCTAGAATTGCCACTGGTTGTTCTTCATAAGTTAAATCATCCCTTAATTGAACTTTTGAAGGTTGGATTATGTGTGAAGGATCTGATCTATATCTCCTCAGCATTGATATATGGAAGACATTATGAATCTTGGATAACTCTGGCAACAAGGCTAACTTGTAGGGGAGAGGCCCAATCTTCTCAATAATTTCATAAGGACTTATGTATCTTGGACTGAGTTTACCCTTTTTACCAAATCTTAAAACTGCTTTCCATGGTGAAGCTCGAAGAAACACTTTATCTCCCATTTCATATTCCATCTCCTTCCTATGTGCGTTTGTATAGCTCTTCATCCTGTCTTGAGCTACTTTGAGTCTCTGTTTCACCAATTTAATCTTGTCTACTATAGGTTGTACCAACTCAGGTTCGATAAGTTTTCTTTCACCTTCCTCGTCCTAACAAATAGGAGTTCTGCACCACCTACCATACAAGGCTTCATAAGGTGCCATTGAATTCCTGAGTGGTAGGAATTATTATAAGCAAATTCAATCAAAGGTAAATGTTCATCTTATAAGCCTTTGAAGTCCATAACACAAGCTCGTAACATTGCCTCCCATGTCCTTATTGTCCTCTCTGATTGTCCATCCGTTTATGGATGAAAGGCTGTACTAAAAGGCAATTTAGTTCCCAAAGCCTCTTGCAAACTTTCCAAAAATCTCGAGGTGAATCTGGGATCTCTATCGGAGACTATGGAACTTGGAATTCCATGAAGTCTGATTATTTCATCTATGTATTTCTTGACCAAGGCATTCAGAGGATCTGTCTGTTTAATAGACAAGAAATGCGTTGAATTGGTTAGCGTATCAACAATCACCCATACTGCGTCATACTTCCTTTTGGTCCTTGGTAATCCCATTAAGAAATCTATTATAATCTTTTCCCATTTTCATTCAGGAATAGACAAACGCTTAAGCTTACCTGCAGGTGCTTGATGTTTTACTTTAACTTGTTGACACATCAAGCATTTTCCAACACACTCTACAATATCCTTCTTTATTCCTCTCCACCAGAAATGTTCCTTTAAATCTCTATACATTCTGGTATTTCTCGAATTCATTGCATATGGAGCATTATGTGCCTCATCAAGAATTTCATCCTTCACCTCTTGCATATCCAGAATACAAAATCTATTGCCTACCACCATCAATCCATCTTCTCTCACTTCTATTTCTGAAGGCTACCATTTTTAGTTTCTTCTCTGAGCTTGCACAAGTATTCATCTTATTCCTGCAATTCCTTAATTTTCTCGTTCAATACTGGCCTTACTATAAAATTAGCCAATATACCACTAGATTCGACTTGCTTCAACGTCACCTTCAATTTGGCTAATTCCTTCAATAAAGGAAGATATATCGTCTTCACATGTGCCATAGTAGATTTCTTACTCAGTGCATCCGCTACTACATTAGCTTTCCCCAGGTGGTAGTTTATCATCAAGTTATAGTCCTTCAATAATTCTAACCATCTCATTTGTCTTAAATTCAACTCTTTTTGACTCATCAAATATTTAAGACTCTTGTGGTCTTTAAATACCTTGGTAGTGACTCGATATAAATAATGTCTCCATATTTTTAGTGCAAAGACTATAGCAGCTAATTCCAAGTCATGCGTAGGATAATTCATCTCATAGGGTTTCAATTTCCTAGAGGTATAGGCAATTACTTTATCTCCTTGCATCAACACATACCCTAATCCTTTTCTCGAAGCATCACTATATACTGTACATCCATCACTTCCAGAAGGCAAAGTTAGAATTGGTACAGTTGTAAGCTTCTTCTTCAATTCCTCAAATCTTCTGTGACATTTTTCTGTCCATACAAACTTCTAACTCTTCCTTGTCAATTTGGTGAGTGGAGTTGCTATCATAGAAAAGCCTTCTACAAATTGTTTGTAATAACCAGCTAATCCTAAGAAACTCCTCACTTCTGTTACATTTTTTGGTGCTTCCTATTTAATTACAACTTCTATTTTCCTTAGATCCATATGTACTCCTTTTTCTGAAATCATGTGTCCAAGAAACACCACTTCCTTTAACCAAAACTCACATCTATCAAATTTGGCATACAACTCTTTCTCCCTCAATGTCTTCAAGGCAATCCTTAAATGCTCTTCATGCTCCTCATCGCTTTTGGAATAAACCAATATATCATCAATAAAGACTATGATAAATTGGTCTAATAAAGGCTTGAAGACTCTATTCATGAGGTCTATAAAGGCTGTAAGGGCATTGGTTAACCCAAAGGGCATAACTAAGAACTCAAAATGGCCATATCGTGTTCTGAAAGCAGTCTTTGATACATCAGACTCTTTATTCGCAATTAATGATAACCCGATCTCAAGTCTATCTTGGAGAAAACTTTTGATCCTTACAGTTGATTAAACAAATCATATATATGTGAAAGGGGATATCTATTCTTGATAGTGACATAATTAAGCTTCCTGTAATCCACACACAATCTCAAGGATCCATCTTTCTTTTTCATAAAAAAAACTGGAGCTCCCTAAGTGAAGAGCTAGGCCTAACAAAACCATTCTCCAACTTCTATTCTAACTGCTCTTTAAGCTCCTTCAATTCTACTAGAGCCATCCTATAAAGTGGAATTGATATGGATGCCGTGCTTGGAAGGGGCTCCATGGTGAACTCAATTTCTCTAGGTGGTGGTAGTCCTGGTAGTTCTTCTAGAAATTCCCTGACCATAGGAATATTTTCTAATTTTTCTTTATCCACCTTCGCATCTAACACATATAGCAAGAATGCTTCATACCCTTTCTTCGTCATTTTCTCTACTGTCAGTACTGAAATAAGTTCAGAAAGGCTTGCCTTCCTGTCTCCCATAAACATCACCCTTTCACCTTTATCTAGTACAAACTCTATCGTCTTCTGTCTACAATTCAAAATGGCACTATATTTTCTAAAATGTCCATGCCCCTAATCACATCCAATCCCTTCATCTCCAATGGCATTAAATCCACCACTAATTTTGCCTCACCAATACATATTTCACACCTTCGATAAACATGACTAATAATAACATACTGGCCAATCGAGGAGCTAACCATCAAAGGACTATCAAGTAGACTCAAATTTCTATCATGCGAATTCATACTTGTAGAAATAAAAGAGTGAGTAGACCCTGGATCAATCAAAAAAATAATGTCATCGTGAAATAATTTAGCCATGCCAGTAACAACCTCTGGAGCTGCTTCTGCTTCCTCTCTGGCCATTGCGAATACCCTAGCTGGTGCTTGCCCTCTCTGTCTTCTTGGAGGACTTACCTTCTTGGCTCCACCAGAAGTGCTCACTTCAGTTGCAGACTTAACTTCCACGGTCTCAACCCTCTTTGAATCTTGCCTCTGAGTTCCTGCCTATCTATCATACTATGAAAATTCTCTAGCCATGTTCCCTTTCTCTCCACAATTAAAGCAAGCTCCAGTCAGTCGATAATACTCCCCTTTATGGAATTTACAGCAATGATCACATTTTGGAAAGAATGGTTTAGTCCCCTCCCCTTTTCTACTGCCTTCTTCAGTCGAGGCTTGAAGAGAAATAGTTCTCGTCAATTTCGGTCTACTTGAACCACTGCTCCTGACCTAAGATGGTGTAGGGAAAGTCTTGGTACTCCTCCCCATCATAGGTGCACTACCTCCCCCGCTAAGTTGTTCTCTTCCCTTCCTCTTTCTATTCACTGCGCTCTTTATGTTTTCTATATGCTCCACCCTTAATGCAGCTTTTACCAGTTGTTGAAAGTCGCAAAAATTTTGCACGACCACTTTTTCTCTTATGGCCAAATGCAATCTTACTTCAAATCTTTGACACTTAACTGCTTCACTCATCATCAACTCAGCTGCATATCTGGATGACTGTGTGAATTTACGCTCATACTCACTCATAATCATCTCCTTCTCGGTGAGACTCAAAAACTCCCTCTGTTTTTACTGGATATACATCTCAGACAGATATTTCTTTTTGTAGACAGCTTGGAAATCTTTCCAGGTTAACATTGGTGGCTTTAACTGGCTCCTTGGTATGCTTTCCCACCTATGCAGGGGATCTCCCTGTAGTAAGCTCGCGATATACACAAGCTTCTCCTCATCTTTACAATCCATCTGTTCCAATATTCTCTCCGTCTTCCTTAACTAAGTCTCAGCTTTTTCAGGATCAGTTGTTCCATAAAAGTCCACTGCACCATACTTCCTTAGTTTCTTAAATTGTCTTCCTTTCTTAGATGGGGCTGGAGTAGACGTGGATGGCATCTAGCCCATCGCTTGTATAAAAGCCTGAGAAAAGGCTTGAAACATTCTAGGATCAAACAGATTAGGTACTTGTGTTTGAGGGTGGGATGACTTGGGCATTTGGGGTTGAAAGGCCTCGTTATCCTGCCCTACAGTTGCCTCAGCAATCGTTGCGGCTCTGGATTTGTCAGTATCCTCCTCTCTCGATGGAGAATCAAGTGCAGCAGATCCTTGCAAAACTCCTCGTGTTCTTCTACGAGGTGGCATTGTACTCATTCAATAAAATATTATCATTTAGCTTACATTTTATTTTAATCCTATTTCCTACATGTATGCATGAGATGCATATCACTTAATGTAATCAATAAACTCAATAATGCAAACAAATAATTTAACATTACAAATATTTTATCACACATCATATATTTCATAATATAACATATTTTAAGCCTAGGAATCCTTAGAAACTATGGGCTCTGATACCAAAGATGTTGGCCTTAGGTCTTGGTTCCTATTTTATAGTGATAAGGTGCCAAAAATTGGAGTATTCTTAAATAAATATACATATATATATATATATAACTCAACATCAAAATAAAAAGAATTAAATAAACAAATAAAAATTAAGGGACTTTTAGAATAAAATAAATAAATAAATAAATGAATCGATAATTTAATAAATAATTATATAAATAAATAAAATTCATAGGGGGAGTAAAAACAAATACCCAACAATTTAAATAAAATATCATACATTAAAATGGACATAAAAATAAATTGGATTGGGCGTTAAATGAATAATTAGCAAATGAATTAATGAATTAAAAATTAATTTGCAAAAGAGGAAAAGTCATGACACTGCACGATCGCGACTCCCCTATTAAAACACAAAAGTCGGTGAATAGTGGCAAATTTTCAAGGTTCGTCATGATTATGTTTAAGCACGATCGTGACTTTCCTGAGAAATTCGGGATTGTCGCTATCGTGCTTGTGCACGATCGCGACATCCTTGTCATGCACATCCATTTTAAAATTTCATAACTTTCAATCGAGAAATCCGAACATTACAAGCTTTATATCATTGGAAAGATAAGAGAAAGATCTACAACTTTTATGAAGACAATTTTATCAAATTCTACCTAGATCAATACAGTTTATTCATTTAACTTTTAAAACACACTTTTCATTCCTTTATTCTCTTATTTTCTCTCTACTGTCAATGCTTTTGTAAAATTTTCAAAAGACCCAGAAATCAACAATACAAACCATACATATGAAACTCCCAACTTAACTAATTTACTTCAGATAGGTCTATCCAATGGTCTTCCAACATCCAATAATTTTATTTCCAACGCAAAGCCATCTTAACAGAAGAGAAAATTTACACATATATAAAAGAGAAATTCTGCAACTTTCACTGTCAATTTTCAACAAACAGAGTTGGTGCACATCTTCATAATTCATATTAGAAGCCACATTAGTAGCATAATACAAAAATTACAATCATAAATACTCATGCATGATATGCTTCTAAATACCAAAAGATTCTAAACTAACTAGTTACAAAAGTCTAAAATTCTTAGAGTTGCCAAAGCTTTGCAAGAGTTCGGTGATCTGCTTTGTCTGTACCTAAAGAGTGGAAAAAATTTTGTGGGGTGTGCTGGGAAGCTCAATGGCTAATATGTTTATAGCTAGCAACTGCACACAAATCAAGCACACACACATACACACACACACACACGCACACAGATATATATATATATAGATAGTATTATTTTAATTTCAACAGATCACAACATTTACATTCAAAATTTGAGAATTGTACATAAACATGAATACTTCATCTCACAATCAGATTATAAAATCAATTTATAATCAAATCATAAAACTCAATTATGCTTTATACTCAACAAGTTAAGATGCAATGCACAAACATAATAGATTGAGAGAATCCCATAAAACGAAATTACGAAACCAAAGTTTATACTATGAACGAAATGAGTCCATCTTTCAGAGCTCATATGCCACAAACAGGTAGCCGAGAGAAGGCTTTAAGTTGACATGCATGTGACGAACGAAATGGTATCTCTCTTGTCCACATAAGTAAATTTTCTGATACATACATATTTCATAACATATTCATATCTTCATGCTTCTTAAATTTTTTGTTTTACATCAATACTAAATTGTAGTTTCTTTTCAAAATAAACATGATACAAATTCATAGGACATTTTTCTCACATACACAATGAGTAAAAGTGAGCATTTAAGTACACATACAAACAAATAATTTCAGCTCATCTCACAAAAACTATAAACATGTTACCCACTTATTTACTTGATATTTACAAGATCAAGTTTGTCTTTCCTCTTGTTCTTGCCATCGATAATCTTGGTTTCCTAAGAGCAAACATATTTTCATTTAATCCTCATACACAAATAAAGCTTCCATAAGCTTAAATATCCATGGATGTGCTTAAACTTAATCTATTCTTAGTTTATCTAACTAGAAGAACTAAGATCTAGTTAAGGTTCATAAAAATCTAAGGAGAAGAATTTCAGTTCTCTACTTTTCTCTTCATTTTCAGCACAAAACCTATCTTCTTTACTTCCTTCTTCTACCAAAACAAAAAATAATAATAAGGTTTACCTAAAAAGAAAACTCATCTGATGATCTTCTTCCTCTTCTTTCTCCTTGCTCTTTTCTTTCTATGCTTAGGTTTCTCTTTCTCTTCTTCTAGTTTCTTCCACGACTCTCTTTCTTTTTCTTTCTTAATACACACAACTCTCTTCTCTTCTTGTCTTATTAGTTTAAGACAAAATTTAACCTTCCAATCTTACCCTTCTTTATTCAATCTAATACCTTCAATCTCCTTAGCTTCATTCTAATTCTTCCTTTTAATCTATGCTACCTCACCAAAATAAAAATAGACCAATTTAAACTCAAATAAATTCCTAATTCATGAATTCTAACTTATACTCATGCTTACTAATTTAATAATATAAATTATAAGAAAATTTAGGGTCCAACAATTTCAGTGGAGATTAACTTTTCAGGAAATTGCTATTTTCTTTTATCTCAAGTGTATTATTATTATGTTCTTAGTTGATTGATCACTTGAGTTATTTTTATTAATTATATTTTAATTAATATTTTTTAGAAAAATTATTGAGGTTAACATGAGTCGATCGTGTTATTAGGTGTGAAAATTGTTCACGAGAAGTGAGGTTGACAAATAGTGTCAATGGTTGAGTGGTGTCAGCTTAGTAAAGCCTTGAGTAATTCTATTATACTATGGTGAAAGAATTAATCTGGGTGAGGGCTCCACATATGTAGGCAAGGAGTGTTAAACTATGTTACCAAATTTTTGGTATCATTGTTATTTCTCTTTTGATTGATTTTTGTTTTTATTTGTGCCAAAGATGACCACGTAAAATTGGAAAGTTTACAAAACTATAAACCTCTATGATTTTTCAATTGGTGTCAAAATGGGTCATCGAGTCAGAACTTGGTACATCAAGTTGGTACAGATCTGGGTTTCGCAATTATGGTCATAAGAGAAGGAGCATCAATTATCAGGACACCACTATTGGATGATTCCAATTATCCTGCTTGGAAATCACAGATGAGGGTCTTTATTTAAGCTCAGGGTACAAAATCTTGGCACTTGGTAGTACATCGGTGGACGCATCCAATGATTACTGATGATAAAGGAGAGATAGTTCGAAATGATCTAGTTAAATGGACTAGAGCTGAAAAAGAAAGTGCGCATGGAAACTCACAAGCAATGCATTCGATTTTAAGTGTTGTTGAGAAAGGACATTTCTCAATGATATCAGCCTGTAAATCGACTAAAGAAGCGTGGGATGCTTTGCAGACTACTCATAAAGGGTCCAAATCTGTGATAGCCTCAAAATTACAAATGTTAGTTGTGAGGTTTGAAGAACTGAAGATGGAGGAAAATGAGACTATTGGGGACTTTCATGAAAGATTGCGAGATACAGCAAATCAGGCACAACAACTCAAAAAAAATATTCTGATATGAAACTAGTCAAGAAGACGTTAAAATCACTAATTCCGAGATTTATTCTAAAAATTACAGCAATAGAGGAGGCCCACGACATTAATGATCTGTCATTGGAGAAGGTAATTGGAATTCTTACAAATTTCGAAATGAATCTTTTAAGGGGTAAGTAACTGAGAAGCAAAGAATTGGCACTACAGGTTGAAACAAGAAAAGATATGAATAATACAGAAGATGAATTCGATGAAAATGAAGATATGGAGTTATTAACACGAGAGTTCAGTAAGTGGCTGAAGAGAGTGAAAAAGGATAGACCCGAGTTTAGGTAAAACAATGGGAGCTCATTAAACAACAACTTCAAATAACAAGCCAAAACTCATAAGGGAGAAAGAAAGGTCAAGAGAATTCAATGCCATGAGTGTCAAGGCTTCCGACATGTTCAATCGGAATATGCTAATACCTTGAAGAAAAGAAAAGAAAATTCCTTTACTAGCACTTAGAGTGAGAATGAATTCGAGAGTGAATTTGGTGGTGAAGAAGAAATCACTAATGGTGCTGCGTTACTGGCTTTATATAGCAAAAGTCTAGTTACTTGCTTAACAACAACTGAGAAGGAAGCAACAGAAGCTGAAAAAGGGGAAAATCAGAAAATTTCCAGAAAAACGCAAACAACTCAGCTCAAGAACTAATGTCAAATTATGATAGTGATAAAAGTGGCCTAGATGATAGAAAGGAGAATATTTACGTAGCTTACAAAGCTATGTATGAAAAATAGGTGAAAACATGTAGAGAGAATGAAAGATTGAAGGAAGAAAATCTTTCCATGAAGAACACCATCCAAGGGTTATCATCTTGGCTTTCTGCTAGTGCATTGCGTGCTTATGATTCTTCTGATGCACTACTACTGATTTTTATGCTTCTGTGTTCACTGAGATTGATCGCATTGAAGGCATTCTTTGTTTTGGGTATTGTTTTGCTCCAAGGGGGAGACATTAGATTGTTTTTAGTGACTGTTCAATTTAGGGGGAGATTTTAAGATATCTCCATGATTATTAATGATGCTTTTTAGGCATCTTTTGCCCAAGGGTGAAAATTTTATGGGATTATAGTTTCTTTGGATGTTTCTTGAACTTAAAGAACTTGATGGCTGTTCTTTAGAACTTGATGTTGGATTGAGGGAGAGTATTTGTCATATGAATTATGAATTTGATGTTTATATGTCCAATTATGTCATTTAGGTGGAGCTTAAGAGTTATGACAAAAATGCCAAAAAAAGGGGAGACCGTTAAGATATATGGTATGTATCTTGTAACATCCCATTACCCATATTAAGGCTAGAATAGTAATTTATGAGAAAGTTTTATGAAATTACGAAAATACACTTCATGCATAAGCTAATTGTGACATACACATTTATTTTCCACATTCATATGATTATACATGCATTCATTGGAATTTTCGGGTAAATTTGATTTATAAGTGGAATTTTTGGATTAAATTGGAGTGTATTAAATATGTTTTGGCAATTTTGGTATATTTTCTTGTGAAATTTTTGGTGATTTTTTAAAAAAATATTGAAATTTGGACCAATTATGGTGTGACACGTAGCAACATTTGTATATGACAAATGGCTTGTATATGTGGTGACATATGGCGATAATACGTATGTGACAAATAGCAAATTGCTATTATGACAAATGGTGAATCAGTGGAGACAAATAGCACACATGAAGGACATGCAATGAACCCAAGTATTATTATGTTTTAGTTAGGAAGAAATCACTGTAGTTTCTATTCTCCACTGAAACACTCAACACCGCAATTCTCTTCCCTGTTCTTCATCACCGAATAGCAACTGATTATACTTTTGTGTTGTTGATTTCCCTTTCAGTGCTGGAGTAATTCTTCACTCAAGTAAGTGATTTTAATGCTATTTCCACTGTGTAAATGAATATGTGTATGAGAGGATGGAGAAGTGTAGTTTCGGTACTGAATGAACTAAATGAAAGATTTGTAAAATATGGATATGTTATTTTTGCATGTTTGTGGAACAATAGGCCATAAGGTGGTGTTGAGGTGAGTTTTGAGCTAGTAGAATGTTTATACTGTGTTTAGGAAGAGTGCAGAAAGCCAGGAAAAAGGATGAACACATACTCTGTATTTTACTGTATATGTGTGCATGTATGGTTGTTTACTGTTCACGCATGAATTCGAGGAAAATGAATTTTGGTGAGGTTCTGATATTGAGATGAGATAAAAGAAGTGATTGTGTTGAACAAAAGATAAAGAGAAGGTACAGTAAAATAGAAAGTGTGTGAATAGATATAAACGGTTGTTAACTCATCATGTTGAATTTTGAATTTTGGTTTATTGTTGACCTGAAAGAGGAGTAGGAATTGGTCAATTCAATGAATTGAACTTGTTAATGAATGAGTTTACAGAGTGTTGTGTATTTTGAACCAATACAAAAAAAATTAAATAAGCGTAGTAAGCATGAAAACGCAGTAGAGAGAGATGGAATATATGGGATTTCAGATTTATGATTGTTGAAGTGTAAATGTGATTCTGAGTTATTTAGAGAGTGATTTCAAGTTAGAAATGTATGATTAAAAAATTAGAAGGGTTGTGTTTAGTCTGAAGAAAATGGAAAAAAATGAAATGAAAGAGTTGTTTTGGTAAGGAAGAGAAGAAGAAAAACTAGGGTTGGGAAGAAGATGGAGAGTTGCGTGCTAGAAGGTGAAAAGGTGGTGGTTGCATGTGTAAGTTTATGAACAGAGTATTTCATTGAACAGTCCTAAGTCTTTTGGCTATAACTCTTTCATCCAAACTCCAAATGACTTGAAACTTAAATCAATGGATTGCTAAGATATTTTTCTTTCTCTCCATAAAAATTTAGAGCCATCTGAATTGATTTGAAAATGATTGATAGGATGAAAGTGTGGAAGTCTTCTGGAATGTTATGAACTGGAAAATTTTTATAAACATGTTTCGGTATTCTGATGATAACTTGAGCTGTAGATTTCTAAATGAGTTGATCCTTAATTCAGATTAAACTAGATACATATATATACAATTTCTTCAAGAATTCGACTTTTATTTCTATCTCTAAGATTTTCAAAATTGGCATGTAATTGAGTCTCAGCTTAGGCTATAACACTACCAGGGATAGAAATCATATCCTGTGGTTATTGAATAAACTGTATTGATTTGGGCCTAATTAGACTAATATCTCTTCACCAAAGTTATAGGTTATTCGTTTAGCTTTAAATTGGTATAAAGTTTGTAATTTTTGGACATCTAAGCTGAAAGATATGAGTTGTACAATTTGAGGGAATGATCATGTATAAGCCAAAAGGTCAAATGTGCATAGTCTGTGGTATTTTGTGCGTAACGCATCGAATACTAAATAAAATTGGATGATCTTAGAGTTATTAGAAACTTAAGATACTTTAGAACAACGTTCCAGAAGGAAGTTTTGCCTAATTTTGTCATTTACCCTATCAGATTAATTATGCAAAGCTAACCTGAAATTATATGGGTTGAAAATCTGAAGTGGTCAATTAGGTTATGAAATTGATTTTACATTGTTTTAGTCTGGTCCAAATTATAAGTACCAAATGATATTAATGAGGGCTTTCATTTCTGATCAATTTGATGATGATAATTACAGTAAGATACCTGAAATTGTTATTGAACATGCATTGTGCATACTTTCTATACATTGATGTGCATAAAAGAACACTTGTACATTTGTGCAAAAATGTGAATGTGTTGTGTATGTTTTCACATCAGACATTGTCGGACCATCCAGGCAATAGCTTCTTGAAGCGTACTATGAGTCAGCCTAGATGATTTCCTAGGATTGATTTGATTTGAATTTAATTTGATTTGTTAAACTTCCAATATTGTTGAACTGTTTGTAAGTTGTTTCCAATGTGAGGCTTATCTGGCCTATGTGGTGGATACTCGGAATAACCAAACCATTCAGGACATTCCAGTTGTTAGGAAATTTCTGGATGTGTTTCCGGTTGAACTACCGGGATTACCCCTAGATAGGGAGAAGGAGTTCAGTATTGATATTGTCCCAGGTGCCGCTCCTATATCCATTCCTTCATATAAGATGGCGCCTGTTAAACTAAATGAACCAAAAACTCAGTTGCAGGAATTGTTAGACAAGGGTTTCATCAGGTCTAGTGTGTCACCTTGGGGAGCTCCAGTATTGTTTGTAAAGAAGAAGGATGGAACCCTGAGATTGTGCATTGATTACCGGCAGTTGAATCAGATAACAGTTAAGAATAAATATCCATTGCCGAGGATTAATGATTTGTTTGATTAGTTACAAGGAGTTCAAGTGTTCACAAAGTTAGATTTGAAATCGGGATATTACTAGCTAAAGATAACTGAGACGGATGTTCTCAAGAGTGCATTTAGCACAAGATATAGGCACTTCAAGTTTTTGGTAATGCCATTTGGATTGACTAATGTTACGGCAGCTTTTATGGCATTGATGAAATAAGGTATTTCAACCTTATTTAGATCAAATTTTAATTGTCTTTATTGATGATATTTTAATGTACTCGAAGTGTAGAGAAGATCATGTGGCACATCTGAGAATGGTTCTTCAGAAAATGAGGAAGAAACAATTATATGCCAAGTTAGTGCAAATTTTGGCTTGATCGAGTAGTATTTCTGGGTCACATCGTATCTGGACAGGGCATTCAGGTAGACCAAAAGAAAATAGAAGCTGTAATAAAGTGGGAGGCTTCAAACAATGTGTCTGAGATTTGAAGTTTCCTTGGATTACCTGGGTATTACAGAAGGTTTGTCGAGGGGTTTTTACTGATTTCGGCCCCTTTGACAAAACGTATGAGAAAGAATGTGGCTTTCAGATGGAGTGATAATTGTCAAAGGAGTTTTGAGGAGCTAAAGCATCGGTTAATTTCAGCACCTGTGTTAGCTATCCCATCGGGTTCTGGAGGTTATGTTGTGTACAGTGATGCATTGCATCAGGGTTTAGGATGTGTACTAATGCAGTATGGTAAAGTCATAGCTTATGCATCGAGACAATTGAGGTGTCATGAATTTAACTATCCAGTTCATGATTTGGAACTTGCTGCAGTAGTATTTGCTTTGAAAATTTAGAGACACTACCTGTATGGAGAAACTTTTCAAGTGTACACTAACCATAAAAGTTTGGAATAGCTATTGAGCCAGAAGGAGTTAAATATGAGATAGAGGAGGTGGATGGAATTATTAAAAGACTATGATTGTACAATTGAGTATCATCCTGAAAAAGCTAATGTTGTAGCTGATGCATTGAGTAGGAAATCATATAGCAATGTGGCACAAGTACAGTTATCGAGATTACCTAGCTTAGTATAATTGAGAGCACTGAATGTTGATTTGAATTTGGAGTAGAATGATACATTGATAACCACTTTGAAGTTGAGACCTATTTTGGTTAAATGAATCAAAAAGACTCAGAAAAGAGATCCAGATTTAGTGAAGTTAATTGAGAAGTTGAAAACGAATCCGAATTCTAAATTTGAAGTGATAGATGGTATTTTGAGGTTAAAGCAAAGATTATGTGTGCCTAATATTGACAATTTGAGGAAAGAGATTTTGAAGGAAGCACATTTAACAGCATATGCTATGCATCCTGATACTACTAAGATGTATAACACGTTGAAACAACATTACTGGTGGCCTGGTATGAAAAAGCAAGTAGCAGAGTTCGTGTCTAAATGTATAACTTGTCAGCAGGTTAAGGCCAAGCATCAAGCTCCAGCAGGGAAATTACATTCGTGACCTATTCCTAAGTGAAAGTGGGAACAAATCACGATGGATTTCATTATGGGTTTGTCGAGGAATCTGAGGCAACATGATGCCATCTGGATCATTATGGATAGACTGACCAAATCGGCTAATTTCTTTCCAGTGAGAGAAAATCTTTCACTAGATCAGTTAGCTCAGTAATATGTGAATGAGGTTGTGAGGTTACATGGGTTTCCAGTGTCCATAGTTTTGGACAAGGATCGTAGATTTACCTCAAGATTTTGGGGTAGTTTACAGAGAGCTTTGGGTACCAAACTGAATTTCAGTACGGTCTTTCATCCTCAGACAGATAGTCAGAGTGAGAGAACGATCAAGACTATCGAGGATATGCTCAGAGCTTATGTTCTAGTGTTTCAGGGAGCATGGGATAAATATGTAACTTTGATTGAATTCGCCTACAATAATCAGTATCATAACATTATTGGTATGGCTCCATATGAGGCATTGTATGGCAGAAAGTGTCGTCAAGGGTCTAAGAATTGTTGAAAGCCTAGAATTGATTCAAGATACTATTGATAAGGTAAAATTGATCCGCAGCAGAATTAAAATGGCACAAGATAGACAAAAGAGCTATGTGGATCAAAACAGGAGAGATATGGAGTATCAAGTTAGTGACAGAGTATTTCTAAGAGTATCAACTTAGCGAGGTGTACTGAGATTTGGCAAGAAGGGTAAGTTAAGCCTAAGGTATATTGGTCCATATGAGATAATTGGAAGAATCAGACCAATGGCTTATAAGTTAGCCTTACCTTTTATCAGTTATCCTTACCTTCGAAAATGGCTCATATATATAATGTGTTTCATGTAAGAATGCTTAGGCAATATCGGTCAGATCCAACTCATGTGATACCGACTCAGGAGATTGAAGTCTGTAGTAATCTGAGCTATGTTGAGGAATCTGCGAGGATAATTGATTACCAGAATAAGAAATTGAGGCACCGGGTGATTCCGATGGTGAAAGACCTTTGGAAGAATCATTTGAGTGAAGAAGCCATATGGAAAATGGAGGAGCACATGAGCAATTAGTACACCTACCTATTTGATCATTCAAGTAAGAATTTTGAGGCTGAAATTTTTGTTAGGAGGGGAGAGTTGTAACATCCCGATACCCATGTTAAGGCTAGAATAGTAATTTATAAGAGAGTATTGGGAAATTAGGAAAATGCACGTCATGCATAAGTTAATTGTGATATACACATTTATTTTGCACATTCATATGATTATACATGCATTCATTGGCATTTCTAGGTAAATTTGATTTATAAGTGGAAGTTGTGGATTAAATTGGAGTGTATTAAATATGTTTTGGCAATTTTGGTATATTTTCTTGTGAAATTTTTGGTGATTTCTTAAAAAAATATTGAAATTTGGACCAATTATGGTGTGACACGCGGCAATATATGTATATGACAAATGGATTGTATATGTGGTGACATGTGGCAATAATACATATGTGACAAATGGCACAAATGGTGAATCGGTGGAGACAAATAGCACACGTGAAGGACACACAATGAACCCACGTATTATTATGTTTTAGTTAGGAAGAAACCACTGTAGTTTCTGTTCTCCACTGAAACACTCAACACCGCAATTCTCTTCCCTATTTTTCATCACCGAATAGCAACTTATTATACTTTTGTGTTGTTGATTTCCCTTTCAGTGCTAGAGTAATTGTTGACTCAAGCAAGTGATTTTAATGTTGTTTCCACTGTGTAAATGAATATGTGTATGAGAGGTTAGAGAAGTGTAGTTTTGGAACTGAATGAACTAAATGAAAGATTTATAAAATATGGAAATGTTGTTTTTGCATGTTTGTGGAACAATAGGCCATAAGGTAGTGTTGAGGTGAGTTTCGAGCTAGTAGAATGTTTAGAATGTGTTTAGGAAGAGTGCAGAAAGTCAGGAAAAATGATGAACACATACTCTGTATTTTACTGTATATGTGTGAATGTATGGTTGTTTACTGTTCATGCATGAATTCGTGGAAAATGAATTTTAATGAGGTTCTGATATTGAGATGAGATAAAAGAAGTGATTGTGTTGAAAAAAAGATAAAGAGAAGGTGTAGTAAAATAGAAAGTGTGTTAATAGAGATATACGGTTGTTAACTCATCATGTTGAATTTTGAATTTTGGTTTATTGTTGTGCTAAAAGAGGAGTAGGAATTGGTCAATTCAATGAATCGAACTTGTTAATAAATGAGTTTACTGAGTGTTGTGTATTTTGAACCAATAAAAAAAAATGAAGCAAGTGTAGTAAGCATGAAAACGCAGTAGAGAGGGAGAGGGAATATATGGGATTTCGGATTTATGATTGTTGAAGTGTAAGTGTGATTCTAACTTATTTAGAGAGTGATTTGAAGTTAGAAATGCATGATTAAAAAGTTAGAAGGGTTGTGTTTAGTCTGGAGAAAATGGAAAAAAATGAAATGAAAGAGTTGTTTTGGTAAGGAAGAGAAGAAGAAAAACTAGGTTTGGGAAGAAGATGGAGATTTGCGTGCTAGAGGGAGAAAAGGTGGTGGTTGCATGTGTAAGTTTATGATCAGAGTATTTCATTGAACAGTCCTAAGTCTTTTGGCTATAACTTTTTCATCCAAACTCCAAATGACTTGAAACTTAGATCAATGGATTGCTAAGACATTTTTTCTCTCTCCATAAAAATTTAGAGCCATCTGAATTGATTTGAAAGTGATTGATATGATGAAAGTGTTGAAGTCTTCTGGAATGTTATGAACTGGAAAATTTTCATGAACATGTTTCGGTATTCTGATGATAACTTGAGATGTAGATTTCTGAATGATTTGATCTTTAATTTATATTAAACTAGAGACGTATGTATACAACGTTCTTGAAGAAGTAGACTTTTAGTTCTGTCTCTAAGATTTTCGAAATTGGCATGTAATTGAGTCTCAGCTTAGGTTGTAGCACTACCAGGGACAGAAATCATATCCTGTGGTTATTAAATAAACTGTATTGATATAGGCCGAATTAGACTAAGGTGTCTTCACCAAAGTTGTAGCTTATTCTTTTAGTTTTAAATTGGTATAAAGTTTGTAATTTTTTTGACATCTGAGCTGAAAGATATGAGTTGTATAATTTGAGGGAATGATCATGTACTAGCCAAAAGGTCAAATGTGAACAGTCTGCGGTATTTTGTACATAACTCATCAAATACTGAATCAAATTGGACGATCTTGGAGTTATTAGAAACTTAAGACACTTTAGAACAACTTTTCAGGAGGAATTTTTGCCTAATTTTGTCATTTACCCTATTAGATTAATTATGCAAAGCTGACTTAAAATCATATGGGTAGAAAATCTGAAGTGGTCAATTAGGTTATGAAATTGATTTCACATTGTTTTATTTTTGTCCAAATTATAAGTATCAAATGATATTAATGAGGGCTTTGATTTTTGATCGATTTGGGGATGATAATTACAATAAGATACCCGGAATTGTCATTGAATATGTATTATGCATACTTTCTATACATTGATGTGCATAAAAGAACACTTGTACATTTGTACAAAAATGTGATATTTGTGAATGTGTTGTGTATGTTTTAGAGGAGCACATCAGACACCAGTTGGATATTGCCGGACCATCCAGGCAATAGCTTCTTAGAGCATAATGTGAGTCAACCTTGATGATTTCCCATGATTGATTTGATTTGAATTTAATTTCATTTGTTTAACTTCCAATATTATTGAGCTATTTGTGAGTTATTTCTAGATTTTGGACCCCAGGTCCGAGGAATTTAATAGTTGGGCATGTATTGGGAGTGTTTTGATTTGATATGAATTTGACATTTGACTTTCAACGAAAGTTGAATGCCGGACTTAGGTTCGATGACTGTGAAATCTTATCTGAGCATTTATATAAGATTGTGATATATAAGATATTCAGAATTTGTTGCATTTCATAAAATGCATGCTCCGTGTCTTGAGTTGCCAATATGAAACACTTCCACGTAGATCTTTGCTCCGTGATATATGTTTTGCATGTAGAACTGCTTCGTGATTCTGTTCTGACTGAGCCTTAAGGGCCAATATTTGTATAAGTATGTGATAGGCACTCAGTCACAACAATAAAAATTGAATGTGAGTCTCATACATATAGAATTCATATAATATTGAAATTTATGAGTGATTTGCAAAGCTGTAATGAGTGACCATATGTTATGCCATGTTGTGTGAGTATTTGAAAAATAATTATATGTTCTGAATGAATATCTGTGATATATGTGATGTATATATGTAATCCGGTAAATTCATCAATGATGGTTTACTCCTTGAGTTTGCAAAACTCATCAAAAATTGCAATGTGGCTTTTCAGGTACGAGAATGAAGACTTAATTCCTTAGTCAAGACTTAAGGAATCTTTTGGATAGAAAAATGGCTCAGAGGTTTGTCAGCTGATAGTGTCGTAGCAATTATTTTGTAGTTTTGTTAGAACCTATAGAGGTTTTGTACATCTGTGTATGATGGAAATAGTATAAGATTTGTGAATGGATGCAATCAATGGGTTTTAAACTTTATTGATTTCTGATTAGATTAGATGATGCCATGTGTAAGTTGGATTTGTTTTTTCTTTTTTTAACATGCCATTATTATAGGATATGTACTTAAATATTCTTGAATGTTTGGGTATGTACCTTGTAGTAGTGGGATGTTGCATATCTTATTATTCATGTTGGATTGAAGGGGAGTATTTTCCATATGAATTATGAATTTGATATTTATATGTCCAATTATGTTATTTAGGAGGAGCTTTAGAGCTGTGACAAAAATACGAAAAAGTGGGGAGATTGTTAAGATATATGGTATATATCTTATTATTGAATTTTGGCATTTTAGGATAATTGGACCTAGCAAATTGTTAAGATATATGGTATATATCTTATTATTGAATTCTGGCATTTTTGGATAATGGTTCAGTTGTGATAGAATTCTTTTTGAAGTGGGCTAAAATAAAGTTATGGGATTTGAGAGATTGTGTGTGCAGTGAGTTATCTAGAAAGTGAACGTATGTGTGAAGACTTCTTGGTGATGTGGGATCTTGGTTGCACAACATAAGAAAAGTTCTATGGTGTTCAATTGAGAGTAGCTAAGTATATCTCCACGGTTTTTACCTTCATTAGTAGTAGGCTATGTAATTGATATGAGTGAAGGTTTTAATGTCTTGAATTTTTAATGCTACATGACTCTATTCTTCGAGGGACATATATGAGTTAATATGTGATTTGTAGTGTGGTGGATATGAGCGTGATTTTCTAGTTAGTTAGTCTTATTATATGGGTCACTCTGTGCTGTCCACACTTTTGCAGTAAAATACACGAGTGACTTGGTGATTGCTTTGGTTCTTGGTTTCTGTTCAAGGGTGTGTGTATCGTGTATGTCTTGATTAGGGGCTCAAGTGAACCTGTTGGTGTTGTGTAAAAGGTAAAGTGTGCGTTAATTGTATTTTTGAAAAACACAGCTGAAGGTGCATTTGTTTTTTTTGGTTGGATATACACGGTGGTGGTTTAATTGTTTATTGAATCAAGACTTGTTCTTCTTGACTTATGCGTGAAAGACATATGTGGTTCTCTTGATTCTTGAATTGTGAGAATTAGCTAATTATCTTTTTGTTAGAATTTCTATAGAAACGTCACCTGGGCTGAATGGTTTAGTGTTGTGCTTTCTTTGATGTGTTGTCGTTGATTGGGTATTTTTGTAGCTGTGTTTTCTGTAGAAGTTTTCATGACTTGATTATGAGTTCTGCGTGAATTAGCCCATTGTTGTTGCGACGACTTCCAGATTTATTTCAATGCAGCTTAACTTTTCAGAAAGTTGCTCTTTTCTTTTATCTCAAGTGTATTATTGTTCTATTCTTAGTTGATTGATCACTTGATTTATTTTTATTAATTATCTTTTGATTAATATTTGTATAGAAAAATTCTTTGTTAAGGTTAACATAATCGGTCGTGTTATTGGGTGTTAAAATCTTTCACGGGAAGTGAGGTTGAAAGATAGTGTCAAAAGTTGAGTAGTGTCAGCTCAGTAAAGCCGTGGGTAATTCTATTGTACTTCGGTGAAAGAATTAATCTAGATGAGGGCCCCGTAGATGTAGGCAAGGAGTGCCGAACTGCGTTACCAAATTTTTTGTGTCATTTGTTATTTCTCTTTTGATTGATTTTTGTTTTTATTTGTGCCAAAGACGACCACGTAAAATTGGAAAGTTTGTGAAACTATTAACCTCTACAGTTTTTCAATCGGTATTAGAGCGGGTCACCGAATCAGAACTTGGTACATCAAGTTGGTGCCTATCTGGTTTTCGCAATTATGACCATAAGAGAAGGAGCATCAATTATCAGGCCACCATCGTCGGACGATTCCAATTATCCTATATGGAAATCACGGATGAGGGTCTTTATTCAGACTCAGGGTACAAAAGCTTAGCACTCGGTAGTACCTAGGTGGACATATCCAATGATTACTGATGATAAAGGAAAGGTAGATCCAAAAGATCCAGTTGAATGGACTAGAGCCGAAGAAGAAAGTGTGCTTGGAAACTCATAACTAATGCATGCGATTTTTAGTGCCACTGATGAAGGACATTTCTCAATGATATCAGCCTGTGAATCGGCTAAAGAAGCATGGGAAGCTTTGCAGACTATTCATAAAGGGTCTAAATCTGCGATAGCGCTAAAATTACAAATGCTAACTGTGAGGTTTGAAAAACTGAAGATGGATGAAAATAAGACTATTGGGGACTTTTATGAAAGATTGCAAGATATAACAAATCAGGCACATCAACTCAGAAAGAATTATTTCGATCTAAAACTAGTCAAGAAGACGTTGAGATCACTGCTTCCAAGATTTATTCCAAAAATTGCAGCAATAGAGGAGGCCCACGACATTAATGATCTGTCATTGGAGAAGGTAATTGGAATTCTTACAAATTTTGAAATGAATCTTTTAAGGGGTAAGCAAGAAAGAAGCAAAGGATTGGCACTATAGGTTGAAACTGGAAAAGGTATGAACGATATAGAAGATGAATCCAATGAAATCGAAGATATAGAGCTATTAACATAAGAGTTTAGTAAGTGGCTGAAGAGAGTGAAAAAGGATAGACCCGAGTTTAGGCAAAATGACGGGAGCTCACTAAACAACAACTTCAAACAACAAGCCAAAACTCATAAGGGAGAAAGAAAGGTGAAGAGAATTCAATGCCATAAGTGTCAAGGCTTCGGACATTTTCAAGAGGAATATGCTAATACTTTGAAGAAAAGAAATGGAAAATCCTTTACTTGCACTTGAAGTGAGAATGAATCCGAGAGTGAATATGGTGGTGAAGAAGAAATCGCTAATAGTGCTACGTTACTTGCTTTATATAGCAAAAGTCTACTTACTTGCTTAACAACAACTGAGAAGGAAGTAACTGAAGGCCAAAAAAGGGAAAAATTGGAAATTTTCCAAAAAAAACACAAACAACTCAGCTGAAGACCTAATAGTAGATTATGATAGTGATGAAAGTGGCTTAGATGATAGAAAGGAGAATATTTACGAGGCTTATAAAGCTATGTATGAAAAATGGGTGAAAACGTGGAGAAAGAATGAAAGATTGAAGAAAGAAAATCTTACCATATAGAACACCATCCAAGGGTTAGAAAAGAAATTGAAGTTGGCATTAGATGAGCTTGGTGAAGCTATAATGAGATTAGTAAGTAACGAAAAGGGTTTGGGAATGTTAAATAGTGGCACAGAAAAACTAGAAAAGTTGATGGAAATCGATAAAGTGAAAGGGGATCTTCAAGGCATTGGTTATAAGGGAAAATGCTCTAAGGTGAATGAGGAGAAAAATGATATGTCCAGATCTGTCCGAGAAGAAGAAACATCGAGAAAATTTTGAAGATTCATACCCACATGTCATTTTTGTGGAGTTATCGAGCAGATAAGGCCGAGATGCAACAAGATGTCACAAATCATGTTTTAAAAGGGTCAAAACTGAAAATCTAGACACTCTCTATTAAATTTCTAGTAGCAACCCATGTTATCGAAGCACTTTTGGGTTAGAGAGGGTGAAGTACAAATATAAAAACGTAGTGAAGGAAAAACAAGAAAGTGTCCAGATTCACAGTTAGTTACTACTTTTGAAGCAACTGTTCGGACTGAGGATAAGTCAGTTACTTCAGAAGAAGAAATCAATCAGACAATTGATGAGTGAGATAATGTGATGAGGAATAAGCCTAAGTTTGAATTTATTCAAGGAGCACAGGGACTGTGTGCTTTACACTTTTGAAGTATAGTTTGATGTTATTTATTAAAAAAAGTCAAAAAATTGTATTCTTTAATTTTTATGTTTCCATTGTCGTCCCATCTTTTTAGTAGTTTGCATTGTGACTTCTATCTAGCTTCACCGAAGACTCTTCAGCTCTCTTATCAATATGGGTCTATCTATCAACTATTTCTCTCTCTTTCAGGCATATCTCTCGGTGTTTTGAATGGTGGTAAATTGTCATCTTGGCTTTCTACTGTTGCACTGCATGCTTATGATTCTTCCACTGCACTACTACTGATTTTTATATTTCTTTGTTCGCTGAGATTGATCGCATTAAAAGCATTCTTTATTTTAGGTATTGTTTTGTTCTAAGGGAAAGACATCAGATTGTTTTTGGTGACTATTCAATTTAGGGGGAGATTTTAAGGTATCTCCATAACTATTAGTCTTGCTTTTTGGCATCTTTTGTCCCAACGGGGAGAATTTTATGGGATTATTGCTTCTTTGGATGTTTCTTGAACTTAAAGAACTTGATGGATGTTCTTTGGAATTTGATGTTGGATTGAGGGGGAGTATTTGTCATATGAATTATGAATTTGATGTTTATATGTCCAATTATGTTATTTAGGGGGACCTTACGAGTTGTGCCAAAAAGGCCAAAAAGGGGGAGATTGTTAAGATATATGGAATATATCTTATTTTGATGTTGGATTGAGGGAGAGTATTTGGCATATGAATTATGAATTTGATGTTTATATGTCCAATTATGTTATTTAGGGGGAGCTTAAGAGTTGTGACAAAAAATGCCAAAAAGGGAGAAATTGTTAAGATATATGGTACATATCTTATTATTGAATTTTGGCATTTTTGGATAATTGGACCTTGTAAATTGTTAAGATGTATGGTATATATCTTATTATTGAATTTTGGCATTTTTGGATAATGGTTCAGTTGTAATATAATTTTTTTTAAAGTGGGCTAAAATAAAGTTATGGGATTTTAGAGATTGTGTGTGCAGTGAGTTAACTAGAAAGTAAACGTATGTGTGAAGACTTCTTGGTGATGTGGGATCTTGGATGTACAGCATAAGACAAGTTCTATGGTGTTCAATTGAGAGTAGCTACACATATTTCCACAGTTTTTACCTTCATTGGTGGTAGGCTACGTAATTGATGTGAGTGAAGGTTTTAATGTCTTAAATTTTTACTACTACATGACTATATTCCTTGAGGGATATACAAGAGTTATTATGTGATTTGTAGTGTGGTGGATATGGGTGTGATTTTTTGGTAAGTTAGTCTTATTACGTGGATCACTCTGTGTTGTCCACACTTTTGTAATAAAATATGTGAGTGACTTGGTGATTGCTTTGGTTTTTGTTTTTTGTTCAAAGGTGTGCATATCATGTATGTCTTGATAAGGGGCTGAAGTGAATATGTCGATATTGTGTTAAAGGTGAAGTGTGCATTAATTGTATTTTTGAAAAATACAGCTAAAGGTGCATTTGTTCTTTTTGGTTGGATATACATGGTGGTGGTTTAATTGTTTATTGAATCAAGACTTGTTCTTCTTGACTTGTGCGTGAAGGACATATGGGGTTCTCTTGATTCTTGAATTGCAAGATTTAGCTAGTTATCTTTGTGCTGGAATTTCTGTGGATCATGTCACCTAGACTGAATGGTTTTGTGTTGTGCTTTCTTTGATGTGTTGTCATTGATTGGGTATTTTTGCAGCTGTATTTTCTGCAGAAATTTTCGTGACTTGATTATGAGTTTTGTGTAAATCAGTCCATTGTTGTTGCGATGACTTTCAGATTTATTTCAATAGAGCTTAACTTTTCAGGAAGTTGCTCTTTTCTTTTATCTTAAGTGTATTATTGTTCTGTTCTTAGTTGATTGATCACTTGAGTGATTTTTATTAATTATCTTTTAATTAATTTTTATTTAGAAAAATCGTCTATTGAGGTTAACACAAGTCAGTCGTGTTATTGGGTATGAAAATCTTTCATAGGAAGTGAGGTTGAGAGATAGTGTCAAGGGTTGAGTGGTGTCGGCTCAGTAAAGCCTTGAGTAATTCTGTTGTACTTCGGTGAAAGAATTAATCTGGGTGAGGGCCCCGCAGATGTAGACAAGTAATACCGAACTACATTACCAAATTTTTGGTGTTATTTGTTATTTTTTTTTGATTAAATTTTATTTTTATTTGTGCCAGAGACATGGAAAGTTTGCGAAACTATTAACCTCTACAGTTTTTCAAGTTCTTATTTATGCATTTGATGTATAAGTTGTGTTTATGGTTATGTTTTAAAGATGATTTACTGTCTATCTTTGTTATTTGTTATTTGGTTATGCCTGTTTACCTGTGTTATTTGTTATGGTTATATTTTATTTGTTATATCTTTGATGCATTTTATGGATAATACGATATTTCTGTAAATCAAGAACATAGTCATATCTATTTTACTTTGAATTATCAATTTTGCTTATGATACAAACTAAATAATAGATTTTTGAAACTTTAGTAAGGGCAACTTTCATATCATTAGGCCCATTGAAGATGTATAAATGATAAACTGGACTTCATTCACTTATCTTTGAAATTGGAGTTGAACATATCATCATTTTATTCTAAATCAACATTTGCAGTTTAATCAAGGAACGTTGACATGGAGACTAGTTCTGGATGACCCTAATTCATTCTGTTGGGAGGAATGTGGCAAAATTCTCCATACTGAAAAAATAAACAATGCAGAAAAAATATCCACTTCATACACTAATTATCGTTTGTCTTCTATAGCCGATCTTCTGCTTCAAGGTGTTTATCATCCAAAAAACGTGACTTTCCTTATTATGTATATCTCATCTCCTTTTATGCAGCTATTATATATATTCACATTTGATGGTATATAATATATGTTTTTTTAAGCTTCCTTGAGTCTCGAAGATGACATGTATGCCCATGGAGGCGGGAGCGATGTCATAACAGTCCGTAAAAGGATTAGGGAAATCAATTGTTTTCCAAAATTCGTCAATTCCACAGAGTTCATCTGCTCATTCATGTATGATATCAATCCAATTTCAGTTCGTTTAATGGTTTGCTAATATGACAATATCTAAATTTTATACTGATTGTGTTTTAGGTAAACCGTTTCGTACTGGAAGTTCATCTAGCAAACTTGCCTTCCATACTAAATCTAACGACTCATTCACTGCATCCTCTACAAGTTTAGTTATAGCAGAAAACTGTTGCAAGAGGGTTTAAAAAACCCTAAACCAGAGGGAAGCATTATTACTATTTTATTTGGTGCTTTAGAAGGTGCAAGGATCCTTCTAAAAAATCTAGACATCGGGGACTCATTTACCTTTACCGACTCTCATGTCAATTGGAATCCAAATAAATAATTATATCATTGTCATTAATCGATGCAATCAACTAGACTCAGCTTTAAAGTTGATTTATTATTGTATCTGTAAGAATTTGTCAAACAACCTCTCTACTAGTTAAGGGTCAAGCTGCGTACTATTGAATGTGTACTGTTATTGTTCTGGTTCTATGACTGTATAAATTGTTAAACTCCTAATTCGAAGTTTGTGCTACTCCTTATATCATATTATTATATTGATAAAATTATTTAAATTTTTAATAACTAATTTTTGAAATGTTAGTAAATATTAATGATTAATTAATACTATTGTTTAACACTTAAAATTATGTAGTGGTTTTTTCAATAATATGTTGTAAACATTCAAAACAAATCTCCAATAAAACATATCTTAAATATGATATATTATAAAAATGTTAGTTTAAAAATTTTGGAAAATGTCAACCATTTGGTGATGATTTCTAGAAATCATCACTGAATATGGACTAATTAATGACGATTTCTGAAAATCGTCACCAAATGTCTAACCTTTTGCGACGATTTACAAATTTCGTTACCAAATATTGTGTGATACTTAAAAATATCGTCGCTAAATGACAACTTTTAGAGACAATGTCAAATACGTAGCAAAAAATCAAATGTTTTTTTACCGACGATTTCGCATAATCGTCACCCATCGAGACCCTTTGGTGACGATTTCCAGGATTAGTTACCAAATAGTTGACAAACTATGGTGACGATTTTTGAAAAGCATCACCATAAGTATATTTAGTGACGAATATCTGAAATCGTCACCCATTGATCATCATTTTGTGACGATTTTTCTCAATCGTTGCTAATGTTTAGCATTTTGCCACGATATTAAATATTCGTCACAAAATGTTTTTCCTTTTATCGCACTTTTCAGTTTGGTCGCTAAATTCTTACTTTTAATGATGATTTTGTAAAATCATCGCAAAATGTGACTTTTGGCGACAATTTTTTTAACATCGCTGAAAGCAGTGTTTGTTATAGTGTCGACAAATAGCTGATCAGCTTTTGGCATAATTTATAAATGAACTGAACTAATCTAACCGTTTATGTACAACTTTATCTCGCAAGTTAAAATTAGCAGCAAAGATTGCATAAAATCTCTTGGTAGACTTTGAAGCTATCGAGCAGAGAAAACCCGACGAAAATATGTTAAGAGTATCAGCGAGAAAGTTTGCTGCATTTTTTATGGCATCTTTGCTACTGCTTTCAATGGTAGGTGGGATCAATGCACATCATTTCACTAATAATAAGGGAAAGGCAATTGAATATATTGAAGAATGAATGATTAAAGAGTATCTATCTTTATTTCCTATCTAAACTGCTTACAAAGGCTCCTTTATATAGGAGAATTAAGTTTAGACATTTACTCAATCACATGGTGTGCATTCTTCCTAGAGCTATTTACAAGAATATTGTTATAACCGTAAGATGCCATTTGCAAAGGACTAACAGAAACCAAAGTAAGAGAATTTCAGCAAGTGCTTTCTAGAAGTTCCTGGAAGAGTTTTCATGCTGAGAAGGTCGGACTGCTGCGTGTTCTCCTGAGGTGGATGCTGTGAGATTTTGCTTCGATGAGGTAGAGTGGGATCTTGGTTATGCTGAGCTATTAATACCCTCCCGCGAGTCCATGATGGAAACTAGAGTGAGACTCGTTTTAATTGAAGAAACCGAGATGATTGTAAGGGTTTGGTAAATATATCAGCGAATTGATCTCGAGATGTAATAAAGGCAACTTGTAGAGACTTGGAAGTGACACGGACATGTACAAAATGGAAATCAATCTCCATATGCTTTGTGCGTGAGTGAAGAATAGGATTAGCTGCAAGATATGTAGCCCCCAACCTATCACACCAGAAGATAGGAGGCCTAGAGAGAAAAGTACCAAGTTCTTTAAGCAGGGACTGAAGCCAAAATAGTTCAGCAGTGGTGTTTACCATTGCTTTGTACTCAGCTTCTGTACTAGATCTTGCAACTGTGGGCTGCTTCTTAGAACTTCAGGAAATTAAATTTGAACCAAGAAACACACAAAAATTGTCAATGGAGTGACAGTCATCAGGGCATCCTGCCCAATCCGCATTTGAGAATGCATGAAGCTTATAGGAAAAGGAAGGGCATCTGAGAAGCCCATAGTGAGCAGTGTATTTGAGGTATCGGAGGATCCTCTTGACCACTTGCCAGTGAGGTAGTTTTGGATAGTGCATAAACTAACAAATTTTGTTGACAACAAATGCAATGTCGGGTTTAGTAAGAGAGAGATATTGAAGACTACCTACTATACTGTAGTAAAGAGTTGGATCAAAAAAGTCAGGACCATCGATGAGTGAAAGTCGAGCAGAGGAGGCCATGAGGGTCTGGACAGGTTTGGCAAGGTCCATATTGGTCCGTTTGAGCAGATCAGATACTGTGTTTGTGATAGGTGTAGACCTTGTGAGAGATGGTCAATCTCGAGTCCTAGAAAAACTGAAGAGGTCCAAGGTCCTTGATTGGGAAGAAAGAGTTAAAAGAGTGTAAAATAAAGGTGATAGCATCCACACTGGAACCAATAAGAATAATATCATCTACGTACACTAAAAAGAAAAGAGTGATAAAGGAACTTTTGTATAAAAATAACGAGGGATCAGATAAAGATGGTGTGAAGTCAAACTCAAGAAGCTTGTTACTCAACTTGGAGAACCACACGCGTGGCGCTTGTTTAAGACCATAAAAGGCCTGATTCAAGTGACAAACGTAGGTGGGGTGATCGGGATGGATGAAATCAATGGGTTGGGATATGAAAACTTATTTTTGGAGGTCCCTATGCAGAAAGGCATTGTTGATGTCTATCTATTGGAGGGACCATCCTTCAATGATAGCAATGGAAAGTACAAATAGTGGTTGACTTCACAACAGGACTAAAAGTTTTAGAGAAATGAATACCTGCTTGTTGATGAAACCCTTTCCTACGAGACGAGCCTTGTGTCTGTCGATGGTGCCATCCGAACGTCTCTTAGAGTGAAAAACCCATTTGCACCTAACAAGGTTGTGGATTTTTGAAAAGGGTACCAGAGTCTACGTATTAGTGTTCATCAGTGCTTGAAACTCTTCAGCCATGGCTGTCCTCCATTTATGATGTTTTGAAGTTTTGGTAAAGGTGATGGGATCATCAGGAATGGGAGAAGAAAAAGTTAGAAAACTTCAGGGGGGTGGCCAGAGAATAGTTCCATCGATGAATTTTTTGGGACAAAGAGAACTAGTTTCGGATCGAGTTATGATTTGATTTTTGGGGGAAAGTTCTGCAGATGATAGAGGTTGATAGGAAGGTTCGAGAGTGCTGAAGGAAGGAGATAAGGGCTGATAGGAATCGAATTAAAGTGGGGTATCAGATTGTGAAGTTGATGAGGATGGGCTTTAGGGGGTAATGGGCTCAGTTGGTGAAATGATTGGGTTTGTGGGAGACCGAATGTAGGGATGAGAGTTTGAGACATGATCTATAGCTGGGAACGAGCTAGGTAGGAGAGATATGGGTTGAGATGGTTCGGTGGGTCGTGAATAGGTATTATTAGAGTGTTGATTTATTATGTATGTGGGCTAGGTGGGACAAGGAATAAGAATAGAGGTAAGAGGCGTTGGGGATGGGTTTGAGTATGAGTTGTTGGTGTTATTGAAAGGAAATACTTACTCATCAAATACAACATCTCATGAGATGTAGAGACATCCTGTAGGTAGATGTAGAGATGATGGGAGTCACTGTACCTAATAAAAAGATATTATGAGGAGCGAAGATCCAATTTATGTTGGTTATATGGTCGTAAGTGAGGCCAACAAGCAGTTCCAAAAACTTTGAGAAAAGTATAATTAGGAGGTTTAGAGAACATTTTTTCAAAAGGACTAAGTTGTTGAAGTAAGGGAGTAGGGAGAAGATTTATTAAATACACTGCAGTGTGGAAGGAATCTGCCCAAAAATGTTGAGGTAGTGAGGCATGTGTTATAAGTGCTAAGTTGGTTTCGAAAATGTGTTGATGTTTGTGCTCAACGGACCATTTTGTTGGTGAGTATAAAGGCAAGAAATTTGATGTGAAATTCCTTTGGATTGAAGAATGTGACTAAAAGGACGAAATTTACCTCCCCAATCACTTTGGATTGATTTTATTTGGAATTAAAGAGTAATTCAATAGATCGTTGGAAATAAATAAAAACTGAGACAACATTAAATTTTTGTATTAATGGAAACCATCAAGTAAAATGAGTGTGGTAGTCTAGAAAGGCAATATAACAACGATATCCTTCATGAGAAAGAACAGAGGCGGGACCCCATACATTTGCGTAAAGTAGTTTTAAGGGCTGGGTAGCCCGTTGATGAAAAGAAACAAAAGATAATTAGTGACTTTTTGCTTAACAGCAAGCTGAACATGGAGATTTGAAGTCTCGGGCTGATACTGGAAGAGACTGGTGAGATAAGATATGCTACACAACTTGAAGAGATGGATGCCCACCGAGAGGATGTGGTGCGCTTGCCAACAAGAGCTTGAAGAGGCAATGAATTTTTTGGAAAAGTGTATAAAACATTATGCATGGGGCCATAAAGGAGAGAGGTCCTCCTTTTGGAATCCTTCACAATAAATTGAGAGGCTTGAAATTCAAAATAAACTTGATTATCAAGACAAAGGCCTTGTTTGGTTGTTGGCTGATCAGCAAATATTTTAGCTTATTGATTAAAATTAACTGTTTGACTTCATCAAAAAGCTATTCTAGTTGTTTGGTTGTTGGCTGGTTGGGTTAGCTGATTCAACCCAACCAGCTGAATTTCAACAAGCTATTACAGAGCAGCGTTTTAAGGTTTCAGCTAATGTTTGTTATGTTAAAAGTTGATTTTGCCCCTTTACTCTTAACTCATTTGCCGTCTCTAGAGTCTGCTTGTTTTTTCCTTGCGTCTCTCGGTTCTGATCTTCTTCTATCTTCTTTCAATCTTCTTATCCCATAACAATCTTCAATCATGAGCAACGAATGGTAACTTATTACTCAAATCTACTCTTTCTTTCTCCTTTTTCTTCCGAAATTCATTTCTTATTTGGGTTTATGTAGCGATGATTTATTTAAGCTTTTGCTGATCGATTTCTATAAAACTGCTTAGTTTTGAGGAGATTTATTGAAGATTTTAGTGGGTTTTAGGTTCTTTTTCATTTTCTGATTTGTTAATGACATATAAAGCGAGGAAAATTGGACTTTTATCATGTTTGATTGATCTTCTCGGAAGGAATGAATCTTACTGTTGAGTGTTAATTTAAATCTAGGTTTCAGATGATCACTGAAAAATCTTCAATTATTTCTTGCATTTTCAAGGTTCAAATGGGGAGTTAGTTTTTCTTTTTCTTTCTAGAGATGTATAGTTGTCTCATGTCATCAGAGTCATTGAGATCTTAATTTTCATTTGTGAGAGTCCTTAGCTGTTGCCCTTTCTCTTCTCTTTTATTTTAGGAGATAGATTGTCTTATTGCTGTTTATGAATTTAAAGAAGAAAAGATCTTTTGTATCAATATTAATACTACTGGCCATCTGTTTGTTATGCTTGATCATGTTCTGTTTTAGAATTTCTAATTGCAGTGAGCCCTGCTGACATTTTCAATATTAAAGTTTTCCTGGATTTAAGGTGTTCTTTCTTGGATTTGCAGTTTTCCTTGTTGTCGTTGACGAACCATTTGGAAGGAATGTGCTATTTGTGTTTCTTGATGGGTGAAAGATGATTTTAAGGAGCTCTATGGAGCAATTATGAAGAATGGGCACCTATTTGCGGATGATGAGGATGATAACGATGATGACTTGTTTGAAGATCGGTTTAGCATTGCCTACATTCTTGACAGAGAGTTTGGGTATGCATATGTTTGTTATCTCAAACTTTAATGTTTTCTTTAAGCTTGCTCTTCTTTCCATATTTTGCTTCCTTTTTCAGGCCAAGGCTCAAGGAGCACATGCAGTATGTTATGAACCATCCAGAAGAGATCTCTAGAATCTCCAAATTGAAGGCTCAGATTACAGAAGTCAAGGGAATCATGATGGACAACATTGAAAAGGTCTGTTGGGAGTAGTAGGTGATTGAATCTCCTGTTTTAATAGCTAAAATAATTGAGTAGACCTTATGGTCATAAAATTCACACCATTATCACTTCTAAGGGACATATGCAAACTCTATTGTTGGTACCCATGTAATAGTAAAAGCAAGATTCTTTCTTTTGTGTTTTCTCTTGTCCATATCTTCTTTCCAAATGCATTTTTCAAAATATTGAGATTAATAGAGCTTTCACATATGAATTGATCAAATAAATGATCAATAGGATGTTAAGGGAAGAGAAACTATGTATTTCGTATGTGGAGTTTTGGGGTAACATTGAATTGGAGCATGGATAAGCGATTAAAGAGAGTATATGAAGCATGATACAGATATAATGGTTGATAAGCTTCAATGGTACTAGAAATGTTGTTAATCCTTTGTATAGATTATGTTTGCTTCTTGCCAAGATATTTGCCATGTATTTGAAAGCTTTCCTAAATATGGGCTTGCTACGTAATACGTTAATTATCCACCATTCAAGTGCAATTTTATATTAGGTGATTGACAATCTTTCATTATAAATTTCTAACAAACAAATTTATAAAAAGTAAGCAACCTTTAAAGTGGAAATTAAATAAATAAAATTAAGTGACTTTTGAATCGATAAAAGATATAAATTAAAAAGTTTCAAATTAAGTAAATCATCCATTTAAATTAGAAAAAAAACTAAAAATGGGAATTTGATAAATAAAGCTAATTTAATTTAAAAATAAAATGATGCCTTAGGATCATTTTTAATATATAAATAAATAACGTGATTGGTTCAAATATTTTAATACAAATTTTGTTAAATTTTAAAATTGTAATAAATAATTGATTTATCTGTCAAAAATTCAAGATGAATATAAATTACAATATATACTAATAGTTATTTTGTATATATTCAATCAATTATAGAAGATATGTTATTCTTTAAAAAAAGAAGAAAATAACATGCACTTGAGTATGTATCTTGATAAAATAGTGTAGATGTATTAGATATTAGAATTTAAATTACACTACATTAAAAATAGAGTAATTATGTTTTTTAATTAATATAGTCCTAATTTTACAAATTTTAGTATAATATTTATATCCTTATAATTTTTTTTAAAGTCATGTTCTCATAAGTCATTTTACACATAAACAGCTAATACTAAACATCTAATTTTACCAAACAACTCTAACAAACAGTTAATACAATCCGCTGCTCAAATCAGCTGATAAAATCAGCTATCAGTTAACAGCTGATAAAATCAGTTAACAGCTAAATACAATCAGCTAATTGTCAAACAGGGCCAAAATTGTCATACATAAATAAGTTTTTGGTCATATGAGGAACATGCAAAATTTTCTTGAGATGAAAGGAGCGAGAAGCAGCGGTCAGGAGAGAATTACCAATGTTGGAGATAGGTAAGGCAGTACCATCACTAAATCGAATTTGATCAAATCCGTTGTAAAGGGCGGAGTTGAGGTTCAAGTGGGAGAGATTTGAGGTGAGATGAGTCGTGGCTGCAGTGTCTGGGTACTAGTTGTTGTCTAAGGTGGAATTGGATGAGGTGTAGTTGGCTGTAAGGGACTTGGGTGGGCCATTTTCATAGTCGTGGTCATAGCGATAGTAACATCGCAGTGTAAGATGACCAACAGACTTGGCAAGTTGGCTTGAAGTGCGGTAAGGGAGACTGATTTTGAATTGCAGAGAAGGGAAAGAAATTTGGACGAGAGGAAGTTAGAGTTCGACCCCTTCCTCGACCGCGATAATTACCTCGATAGGCTCCTCGAGTATTACCACGACCACGAGGTAAATTTGTTGAGGAGAAATTGACAGATAATTCAGTGAAGGAGGGAAGATGGGTTGGAGTGAGTAAGGCAACTTTCGTGGGTGAGAAGAAGGCTGAAGAATTCTTCAAAAGAGATAGGTTTGAAGCGAGCAGTAACGGAGGTAACCAGAGCATCAAAATCACTATTTAATCCCGCTAGGAGATAAATTCAGCTGAGGATAGTGGGGTGCCAGCAGCAGCCATGATGTCAAAAAGATGCTGCACTTTTTGGAAATAATCAAAAACAGAGGAGGAACCTTTTGACACAGTGGCAAGTTGATATCGAATCTGAATAATCCGAGCATCGGATTGAGAAGTAAAGAGTTTTTCTAAGGCATTCTTGCTTGATGAGCAGTGGTGTCAACGACTTGAGCAATAAGGTTTTCAGAGAGGGAGGAGATGATAGCACTAAGAATAAGCTGGTCAGTGTGGGACCATTCAAGATATTTAATTGTGTCAGAGTTAGGAAGAAAATGTGGTGGAGGGGGATTAGCGCCATCGACAAAGTGGAAAAGACGCTGGCCTCTCAGATATGGAACCATCCCAGCTCGCCAGAGAAGGAAATTTTCATTGTTTAATTTTACTGAAACAAGATGGGAGAGGTGAGAAAGAGACGAAGAGGGAGGAGAAAGAGAAGATTTCGGGTTGGGAGATTTTTTCAGAATGAGCTTCAGCCATGGAGACGTTTGTCTATTTGAGTCTTTGATACCATGAGCGATTAAAGATTATCTATCTTTATTTCCTATCTAAACTATTTACAAAGGCTCCTTTATATAGGAGAATTACAGGATAGTTTGAACATTTACTCACGCACATGGTGTGCATTCTGCCTAGAGCTATTTACAGGAATATTGTTTTAACCGTAAGATGCCATTTACAAGGGACTAACAGAAACCAAAGCAGGAGAATTTGAGCAAGTGCTTTCTAGAAGTTCCTGGAAGAGATTTCATGCTGAGAAGGCTAGACTGCTGCGTGTACTGCTGAGATTTTGCTTCGATGAGGTGGAGTCGGATCTTGGTTGGGCTGAGCTGTTAATAAAGGAGGAGGTCAGTTCCTGACGGTTTCTGATGAGGTGTCCCAACGATTTCTTGACTATAAATCACCGTTAGATAGGCAACCCTTTTGTGACGAGATTATCAATGGTTCGTGCCTGAGAACTTTGTTTGGTGGTAAATCTTCAACTTGCGCACTCTTCAATCGTTGTCGAAATTGATAACGTACGGTAGGCCAGAAGAAATATTATCGAGTCATCACCAGGTCTGAAGCACTCTTATGTCTACTTTTTCAAATACTAGGGGTCATTTCATAAGCATTATGTAGCCTCTATGGCATTCATGGCCAACCAGATTTTCGTTAATAACATCTTAGCATCACTAAAGTTATATACCTGTTAAAATACTAGTGCCTGCTAGTTCGTTCTTCACTCTCTTCTTTTTTTTCCCCCCATATAAATACTGTTCTCTGATTGATCTGAAAGCGTAAAGACTTGATCGAAATTTATATTTATCTAGAAGATACAGATCTAAATCTTCTTCTTGAAATCACCTAATTGGATTCTTTATGTCCACCTCAATTTAC
>JANZXR010350272.1:0-22486 GCA_027575705.1 Erythroxylum echinodendron
ATCACACACACACACACACACACACACACACACATAAACACACACACACACACACACACACACACACACACACACACACACACACACACACACACACACACACACACATAGATATATATATTCAGATTATAGATAACTCAATTAAATTGAACCTATGTCCATAACCACCTTTAAAATGCATATAATGCATGTATCACACTAAGGAGGTTTAATTGAGGTTGTGAATTGACTATGCATTAAAAGTTTGTGATTCGATTCAACTATTGAACCGAATCAGGTACTAGATTTAGTATCTGCCAATTCAAATTATGGATGTGATTTGATTAGGAACCCTAAAATTCAATTATTTTGATGTCCAAATTAAACACTTTAATTATAGTATATATTCCTTTTTCTAGTCACGCTAGAAATGCTATGCTTTACTTGGATTAATTCTAAACGAATCCCTAGGGTTTCCAAAATTCCCTTACATCAATTAGTCATCTATAATATCCCTAGTTCATGTTAAATTTATCTAAACAATTTCGGCACAAGCCAAAATTATCTTGACGGCCCAAATCATTAAGATATAAATAAGTTAACCTACTAGACACTAAAAAGACCGATGTTCAAAAAATTTCTGGAAACCTAATTTCAAGTACACGAACTAATCATGCTACTACCATCAAAATAATACACTTTTTATCTCAAAAAAAATTTATTAAGGTTTTATAACCAAAAGACATACACTATAAGTCTTTAGTTAAGTCATCTCCATCAACTTTCATAAAGCTAACCAATGTTGACTTTGAATTAATTTATTAATTGAATCAAATTCAATTAATTATGAAAAATTCCAGAGTCTTATACACATTCTAAATACGCCTAAAAAAAATTATAATGACTTATTCTTAGGAATTATTTATTAATTAATAGGAATTAGCTAGCACATCATATGTATACAACACTTTTCATATTACTTCTAACACTAGTCATACTTTACATCATACATGCATAAGATAATTACTTTAACAACAAGTGTCATGCATCTTACACACCTAGAAACATCTCATCTTGCATGTTCATGCATAAAATTCATAAAAATAATTTTTACAAAAATTAATATGAAATTTACAATAACGCATGTTCATCAGATTTCCAGAATTTCGTATAACTTCATGCGTGCATCAGGCTTACGCTAAATTCATAATAAAATATAAAATGAAATTCAATTGCATTTTCCTTTGATAGAAACGTAAAGTGAAACCTTATAAACATCTTTGTGAAAGAAAATCAGAAAAAATTTCTAGAATTATTAAAAAATTTCAAAATCAGCACATGCATTTAGTTTTTAAGAAATTCCCAGAAACGAATATATGAACAGACTGGATATTAATTCGAAGAAAATAAAAAATGACATTCAATTGCAATTTCCTTTGATAGAAACATAACATAACATCTTATAAACATTTCTATGAAAGAAAATTAGAAAAAAAAATTTTATACAATTTACATGAATTATTCCAAATCAACATGTATGTCAGTTACAACCCAGCAAACACTTCGCACATGTTCAATACATCATCTAATAGATGCATAAACTTGTCTCTGATACCACTATTGGGTTTGTCATGAACACATACACCATATGCAAGAGAATGCAGCTAAAGTTTTGAAATCTAGATTCCGACTTGGTTCAGAGTATGGGCTACGTGTCAACCACCACTAAATTGACTTCATGACATCTAGTCCAAGTGATGTTAGTTCTTGTTCGGGATCTCATTACTCTATGTGTCATTAAAGACTCTCTTTATGACATATAACTGCTTTGGCCTAAGACTCCCAAGTAAGGACCCCAACAGGAGGTCGTGGGTATCATTTTCTTCTATCAAGAGTTGTGAATCCTTTATTGACTACCCAGTTACCTTCCAATACCAATAGTTCTATCTAATCACCACCCTAAGAGTGACCTCGTCTTGAGGTAACAAGAAATGATGTCAAAGCACAGGATTAGTATCTGAGATATCCTTGAGTACCTCAAGTCTAAGGATATTTGCACTATTGCTATGATGAGATTACCCTAAGAGCGACCTCGTCTTGAGGTAACAAGGAATGATGTCAGAGTACAGGATTAGTATCTGAGATATCCTTGAGTACGTCAAGTCTAAGGATATTTGCACTATTGCTATGATGAGATTAATCATTGACATTTGATAGTTCATCCATATGGCAATCTTACAGTGGGTCATCTGATGTACTTACTACTCTTAGTAAGCATCTACATGTTAACTCTAAACATCTCATGCTTATAGTTTATGCGATCCACTCCTTAATTAAATGAAGGAGTATAACATGTGCTAGTCTATTTGGATTAACAATGTCCTGTCTTATTAATCCTATGACTAAGGATTCTTCAGATAGTAACATAATTGCACATGATAGGAATCTCATTATCATGATTTCATTATGATGTCCTTCATGCTATTTTTTGCATCATGAACTTCATTAATTCGATTTAAGATCATCATCAATTCATATATAAATGAACATAAAATTACCTTTTGCTTTATTAATCAAAATAAAATTTGTACAAAAGTGCCAAAGGTGATTGCCTTTATAGTGTTACTTCAACATGTATTGCATGGTATAGAAGCGTAAAATACAACGCCAGCATCTAGACATTATCAGGACGTTGAGGCAATAACTATCTGGAGCTTATTGTAAGTAACCTAGATATTCTCACTAGGATTGATTGTAAATGCTTAAATTCTAATTATTGAACTGATACTTGTGTGAATATGATAATTTCAGACATTGATGGTCCGAGGAGTTTGATAATTGGTAATATATTGGAAGTCTTCTGATTGAATGTGAATTTGACATAAATAAGTGTTCTCAACAAATATGTTAAATGTCGAACTTAAGTTTGATGAAAATATGAAAATTGAATTTGCATACTGAATGAAAGTATTGACTGCTACTGCTTATAATGTGAATTGACGCATCTTATTGAATTGAAATGCACGATCAGACAAAAGAAGTTGTGACCAGAGTAGCCCATGAAAAAGAGCTTAAAGCTCAGCAATGTGTATAAAGAGCCATAGGCTCATTAGTAAAATGGGCCCGATATCTCCAATAGACACGGGACAGTTATCAATGAGCCTTGTATCCATAACAGATACGGGATAGTTAAAACGGTGCTCAGTCACAACAAAGTAATAATGAGAGTGAGTCACATGTGCATTGCATATATAATTTGATTTGTATGAAATGAATGATTGAATTGAGTTATTGAATTGTTCTGAAACAAAAATGTTGGACCTCGAACTTTTCCTGGAAGTTAGAATTTTTTTAATGAGAATTTGTTAGCGCTTAGTCATGAGTAAAAATTAGAATTCTTGAATTAGAAATTTAAGGAGTTTATTTATGAATATTTTTAATTACATATGGTTGCATGGATTAAATGGAAGCGTTAAAATTAAGTTAAGGAGTTAGAAGGCATTATATTAGATGTGGAAGGGTAAGTTTGGAAAGCTAAAAGTTGTCTTAAAATTTATAAGAAACGAATTTGAAGAAAGTCATGTAAGAAAGAAAGAAAGAGAGAAGTCATAGAAGAACCTAGAAGAAACTAGAGAAAGAGGAAGAGAGTCATGTAAGGGAGAGACATGTTTGAGAGGTTAGGTAAAGATAGATTCATGTAAAATAAGAAAGAGAGAGAGGAAAAAATGTAGAAAGAAGTAGAATAAGAGAAGCAAAAACTGAAACAGAAAAAGAAGAAGAAGAAGGTTCAACTGAGTTTTAGGTAACTCTTTATCTATTTTCTTGTTTTGATAGAAGAGGAAAGCAGATAAAATAAGTTATGTGCTGAAAATGAATAGAGAAAGAAGAGGAACAAGAGATTTATGTTCTCAGATTTATATGAACTTTTAACTAGATCTTAGTTCTTCTAGCTTAGATAAACTAATAGTAGATTAAGTCTAAGCTTCTAATATAGCTTTAAGGATTTTCTATTCGTATATATTGTTGAATGAAAAATATGTTTGTTTGAAGGGAACCAAGAAAAGTCAAAATCATGAACAAGAGGAAAGACAAGTTTGAGCTTGGATTTATAAGTAAAGAGATGGGTAATATGTTTATAGTTTTTGTCATGATGGACTCTATTGTTTAATTTTGTGTGTATAAATGCTTATCTTGAATCATTTTGAATGTGGGAAAAATGTTCTGTGAAGCTAATATCATGTTTTCTTTGCAAAAATTCTGTTGCTTTGATGTTAATGAAAAATAGAAAAAAAAACTTCAAAAAGCAAGAAGATATGAATATGATATAAAATATGTAAGCATTGGAAATTTTGCTTGTATGGGTAAGAGAGATACCATTCTGCTCATCATGTGCACATTGACCTAAAGCCTTCTCTCGGCTGCTTGTTTGTGCATATGAGTTCCAAAAAATGGACTCATTCTATCCATGGTGTAAACTTCAGTTTTGCCATTTTGTTTTATGGGATTCTCTCAAGCCATTATGTTTGTGCATTGTATATTGAATTGTTGAACATAAAGTATAATTGAGTGTTATGGTTTGATTATTAAATGATTATATGATCTAATTTATGTTATCTACTAAGAGTAATATGAAATGAATATATATGTGTGTGTGTGTGTGTGTGTGTGTGTGTGTGTGTGTGTCTATATGCTTGATTGTGTCTTGGTTCATTATTACTGGCTATAAACGTATTAGCCACTAAGCTTTGTAGTTTACCCCATTATCTCTCCACTCCTTAGATGAAGAAATAGCAGATCAACGTTGAACCTTGTAAAAATTTCGGCTGACTCCAAGAATTCCTATTTTTGTAACTAAGTTAGTTCAGATACTTTTGAAACTCTAGAAGCATATCAAGCATGAACATTCATGATTGTATTTTTGTATTATTCTACTGATGTGACTTTTGTTTGTAATTGAAATTATGTATGACCTTTACAACATTTGAAAAATGGATGGTAGTAAGAGTTAAAAGAAATATTCGTCTGTTCAAGGCCAAATACCTCTTTTATTAAAATTGCTATATTTTTTTATGTGGGAATGAAATTGATAGATGTAGAAGAGTTTTGAATAGATTTTTCAAAAGTAAATTGTTTTAATGGGTGTTTTTTATGTATAGATTGTGCTTTGGTTTCGGGTCTTTTGGAAATTGTATAGAAGTATATATTGATAACAGAAAGGAATAAGGGAAAAAGGGGATGAAAATGTGTTCTAAAACTTCAATGAATAAATTGTATTGATCTAGGTGAAATTAGATAGAAGTGTCTGCATAAAAGTTGTAGCTCTTTCTCTTATCTTTCTAACGACATAAAGTTTATAATTTTTGGACTTTGGGATTGAAAGTTATGATAAATTGAAGTAGGAGTGTTCAGTTAGGGTTGCACAATCATGCACATGCAAGATTGTGACAACCCAATTTTTTTATGAATGTTGCGATCATGCTACTCACCCCCTCAGGGCCATAAGTCTTGTTCTCATGCCTGTGACTTTTTTAAAGTCACGCGCATAGCTATGAGTCTTGTTCTCACGCCTGTAACTTTTTTAAAGTCACGCTCGTGACTTTTGCACTTCTTTTATTTATTTATTTATTTGTTTAATTATTTCGTGACTTTTGCACTTCTTTTATTTATTTATTTATTTGTTTAATTATTTTTACTCCTACCAAGAAATTGAATTCTTTTTATCTTGATGTTAATTATATATATATATATATACTTTTATTTAAAAATTCTACAATTTTGACGCCTTGTTGTCATGAAATAAGAATCGAGACCCGCAGCTAACATCTTTAGTGTCAGAGCCTAAGGTTTCTAAGGATCTCTAGGCTTAGAATATGTTAAATTATGAAATATATGATGTGTGATAAAATTTTTGTGTTGCTAAACTGCTAAATTACTTATTTGCATTGTTGAGTTTATTGAATGCATTAAGTGACATGCATATCATGCATACATGTAGGAAATAAGGTTAAAATAAAATGTAAGCTAAAGGATAATGTCTTATTAAAGGAGTAAAATGCCACTTCGTGGAAGAATGCGAGAAGTTTTGCAAGGATTTGCTACATCTAATTCCCCACCATTAGAGAAGGGTATTGATGAGTATAGAATCCCAGTAATTGCAACCGCATGAGTCACATGTATCAACTTTCGTTAAGTGTTTGAGCTATTAGAAATAATGAGAAGAATGGTGATTTGTTAGAGTGTAAGACGATGAAAATTTGTGGATATCTAGAAACAAGAAATACTACATAGTCCGATATGTTTATTTGTGGTTATGTTAGCGAATATGGGAACATAATTTTGTTGTGGTTATGTACTTGAATTGATATGGATGTGAATATATTTTAATAAATTGATTGAGAAAGAAATAGACATATAGGTAGAAATGACAAGATTTAAAGTTTACAAGCAAAGTGGAATTGAAAGGTTAAACTTGGAATTTAAAATGATTGTTTAATTAATGTGATACGGGTTATGATTTGGTATAAGATTGTGTTAGTAAATTTGAGATTAGAAGTTCAAGATGAAAATAAGGTAGAGCACGATTGTGGCATAGTCCCCATAACCGTGGCCTAGTTACTTAGGTTCTATCAAAATCATGGTAGAAGCTTGTGCAATGGGCCTGTCACGATTGTGGGAAGGTCCACCATGATCGTGGGCAGGTATAAAAAGTGAAATGTTATCTTTTAAGTGGTGTTTGAAACAACTATGATAAGGTACTTTCCTATAATGCATTTAAGCTAGAATAAGGCTTGAAATGAACCTAGTTTGAGGCTGAATAAGTGATTAAACGTTTAATATGTTTAAGTGGATAATTGAGGTATAAACCAAAGTGCAAACTAGACATATCCAAGTGATAGTATTAGAATGATCAAGACTTATGATTTAGGAAGACATACTCAAGAAAGTCATTGAGCATGTATTGCATATAATGCATATACATATGTGTATGATTGAATACTAATATGATTAAGCAATTTAGTAATGTGTAAATATGTGTGTATATTGCATGTTATAAAAACGCAAATAGAACATCAACATCCAAACTTTACTAGGATGTCGAGGCAATAGCTATTTAGAGTTTACTGTGAGTAACCTCGATGTTCTCACTAGGATTGATTATAATTGCTTAAACTCCTATTATTGAACTAATAACTGTGTGAATATGATAATTCTAGACATTAATGGTTCGAGGGCTTTGACAATTGGTAATGTGTTAGAAGGGTTCTTATTGAATGTGAATATGACAGAAATAAGTGTTCTCAACAAATATGTTAAATGTTGGACTTAAGTCTGATGAAAACGTGAAAAGTGAATATATATACTGAATGAAATTGATTGACTGCTTATAATGTGAATTGAAGAATCTCATTACGTTGGTATGCATAATCAGATAAAGGGAATTGTAACTGGAGTAGCCAATGAAAAAGAGCTTAAAGCTCAGCAATGTGTATAAAGAGTCACAGGCTCACTAGTAAAATGAACCTAGTATCTCCAATGGATACAGGACAACTATCAATGAGCCTGATGTCCACAATAGATACGGGATAGTTAAAAATGTGCTCAATCATAATAAAGTAATAACAAGAGTGAGTCACTTGTGCATTGTATATATAATTTGATCTGTATGAAATGAATGATTGAAATAAGTTGTTGAGCTGTTCTGAAACACAAATGTGAAATGATATGCAATAATTGATTATGTGATCTATCTATGAATTGAAATGTGAATTGTCATTAGGTATGATATGCGTGAGCACATCGATAGTGGTTTGCTCACTGAATTCATAAAACTTATTAAAATTGCAACGTGGCTTTTTAGGTACAAGAGAGGAGACTTAGCTATTAAGACATTTTAAAAGAAGTCTTATACTTGCATTTTGGAAATCAAGAAATGGCTCAAAGCTCAATCAACTGAAATTGAGGAGTTAGATAGAATACTTTTGTATAGTTCTCATTTCATGTAGAATGATGTAAAAAAACAAGTAGACTCTTATAAGCATTTTAATACTATGTATATGTGGATTATCTATGAAAGGCTACAGTGTATTATGTTTTAGAAATGAAATGGGAACGTTTTGATATTTTGGATAATTACAATTTATGTATGATAGCATATAAGTGAATGTGAATGCTCTAACATGCCACTTCTATAGGTTATGTGCCCGAATGTCCTCGAGATGTTCGAATAGATGCCCGGTAAAAGTGGGGTGTTATATTATTGGTTGTGTGCTTGGCCAATGGAAGGAGAAAAGGCTGCATGCCATCTACTGTGCAAGCAAGACCTTAACGAGAGCACAACTGAACTACACCACTACTGAGAAGGAATTGCTTGCAGTGGTATTTGCATGTGAGGAATTTTGTTCTTATCTTTTAGGCTCACAAGTTATTGTTTTTACAGACAATGTGGCGATCTCTTTCTAAGAAGGATGCCAAGCCTGGGCTCATTTGGTGGGTACTTATGCTATAAGAATTCAATAATGAGATTAAAGACAAGAAGGGAGAAGAAAATGTTGTAGCGGACCACGTATCATGACTTGAAAGGGTTATGATGAAGAAGAAGAGGAAATTGAGGAAAGCTTTCCTGATGAGGCTTTAATGATGGTAGAAACTCCTTTTTGTTCTTGATTTGCAGCTATTACAAACTACCTTTTAGGTAGTATTCTTCCTTTTGATCTCTCGTATCAACAAAGGAAGCATTTCTTATTGCAATGTTCTCGCTATATTTAGAATGAATCTGTTTTATATAAATTTTGTGTTGACAATGTGATTCGCAGGGGTGTTATTGAAGATGAAAAGTCTGAAGTTTTGACTCTATGTCATAGTTCAGTATATGCAAGACAACACTATGAAACAAACAAGACGGTGGCTCATATCTTAGAATGTAGGTTCTATTGTCCAAATTTTTTTAAGGATGCTTGAAACTTTGTGCTACAGTGTGACAGATGCCAGAGGGTGGGCAACATATCAAAGCAGGATGAGATGCCATTTTCGAACATCATAGAAGTGGAAATATTTGATGTGTGGGGCTTGGATTTTATGGGACTTAGGTAACATATATATATTAGTTGGATTTGATTATGTTTCAAAGTGGGTTAAAGCCGTAGCTACTCCAACCAATAATGGTAAGGTGGTGCAAAGATTTATCAAGAAGATTTTCACCAAATTTGGAGTGCCTAAAGCGATAATCAATGATCGAGTGGCGACCCCTTACCACGCCCAGACTAGTGGACAAGTGGAGGTGGTGAACAGATAGTTGAAGAAGATTTTGGAGAAGGTAGTGAGCACTCCAAGGAAAGATTGGACTTTGATGATAGACGATATAATATGGGCATATAAGACAGCTTGTAAGACACCCATAGGTATTGCTCCATATAGACTTATGTATGGAAAGCCTTGCCATTTACCTTTGGAGTTGGAGCATAGAGTTTATTAGGCAATTCAGAAGTTAAATATCGATGGGAAGCTTATGGGTGAGAAGAGATTGTTAAAACTTGATGAATTGGAAGAGTTGAGATTTGAAGCTTATGAAAATGCTAAGTTATACAAAGAAAGAGCAAAAAAGTGGCATTATGTTCACATTAAAAAGTAGTTCAAGAGTGGGGACTTGGTGCTTTTACTTAATTCACAACTTCGGTTATTTCCTGGAAAGCTTAGGTTAAGATAGGGTGGATCCTTCAAGTGTTGAAAAATGACAAGGGTGAAGCATTCAACACCAATGGGCATAGATGTAAGCCATACTATAGAGGAACATACTCTTAATAAAGGGAAGTCATCTCTTTCCTTTCTTCCACCCTTTCATAAATGCATGTGGAATGGTCATGCTAATGACTTTAACTTAACATGTTTACCTTTCTTTTGCTCATCTTTATTTACTTCTTTGTTTGACTTGTTTGGTTTTCATTTTGTTTGGTTTGAGTTTACTATGATTTCTTGGTATTTATTAGGTTTTGTTTGAGTTTTAACTTGTTTTTTCTTAAAATTTCTTATTGGTTGGGTGATTTTAATATGTTTACAAGTTATTTGAATGTTAGGAATACATGCTAAGCTTAGAAGAGGGTTAAAAGTTGGAAAATCAAGATTGGATGTCTGTACAGTGCCCACGATTGTGGGATCCCTAACTGAAGGATTTTAAAAATCCATCATTCTTTCTTCTTTCTTCATCTTTTGACAGTCTTTCACTCTAAAACCGACACCCACTCACCTAAACCTCACACATCCTTCAACTTTCCCCAAAATCTTGGTGTTTTCTCCACTATTTCCATCATTATTAACTCCCTTAACACTTATTTCACAGTACCCACTCAAGAATCCAAGAATTTGGTAAGTTTTTCTCTCTTTCTCTCTCAAAAACGTGCTAATCTCTCTCTTAACTCTTTTTGCAAGTTTTTATGCTTAAATGGCTCTAAGGAAGTTTCTAGCCCATAAACAAACTGGCCAACTGTGCTTTCAAGTCTCTAGGGAAGGTAAACGTGATATGGCGGCCACTATTCACACCCCATTCCCTATTTTTTTTGAAAGAAGAAGGTATGAGATTATGAGATTTTAAAGATAGAGAGTTATTGGCTCATAGGTACTTTAATTTTAACCTGTTAGAAACTCTAAGGCTAAGGAGTAACATTGAAAGATTGGTTGCAAATATTGGTTCGGGTTGTTTAATTCATTGTGATGTATTGACATACCACATAATGACTATAGAAGTTTTCACCACTATACACTACAATCCTAAAATGGACACATGCTGGTTTAGGATAGGTGGCCATACATATAGACTAGATTATATTGTCATTCATGCACTGTTTGAATTGTCCAACACCAAAGTTTTAAATGACCATGATGATTTTAATGCCGATGATTATTGGAAGATCCTTATGGGTGAAAACACTTTTGACTCTAGGAATGCACCCAACACTTTGATTCGTAGCACTGAGCTATTAACAAGTTTATATTCCTAATTGTTTTTAACAAAACTGAAAGCAATAAGTGTTTAGCTAAGGAACTTTTCTTTCTTTGGCGCATGGATCGTAAAATTAAAGAGAATACATTAGAATGAATATCCTTTATCGCATTTTTTGATCTATTGTGGGTTCTATTACTAAGAAAAGCTCATACTTTTGCATGATTGACATTGTTATTGCTTCGACTTTACACTACAATCTTGATGTGGATAGTGTGCACGTAGTTAGACCTAATATGTTTGATATATCTTATTTGAGACATTCTAAAATTTTGGAGTCCCATTCATAGAGCTTCAAAATCCTCAAACGTGTACTACTGTTAAAAACAGGAAGGGTAAGGATGTAGCCACTTCTTAAAGATCCTCCTCGCAGGCATCCTTAGAGCCCAAGAAGAAGTAGTTGAAGATGAACCAACCGTAGCCATAGTTGTTGATAAGTTCCAGCAAATCCTCAACCAAATGGCTGAAAACCATCAATAAATGACACTGCAAATTAATAAGCTTGACACCCAAACGAGACAAGCATAAGGGGCAATGGTATGTCAAAAACAAATTCCTCAAGCTCATCAGGATGAAGAGCATTAAAGTCTCTTCCCCTATGCCTTCGCCACCATAATCTCTATGAAGCTTTCTTACCCTTTACTTTTTATGTTGTTATATTACCTTTGTTAGTTGTTTTACTTTCTTGTTTGTTTGATGTTGTGTTTTGTGTTTTGGATTCCTTTTATGGTTGCCTTATTACATTGAGGACAATGTGTTCTCTAAGTGTGGGGAGGTGACATTTGCTTTGTCAATTTCATTGTTTTGGTTTGTCTTAGTCACTATTTGCATTTTCTAATTAGGATGCATGTTTTAGGTATTTTAGGTTATTATTTTATGTTATTTTATGTTAGCAATGGAACCATACTTTAATCACTTTGATTTGTTTTTCCATGAGATTCTATTATGCTAGTTGAAATGAGATTGAATACATTTTTGAACTCGGATTAGGATACTTGAGTAGAGAGTGAACCATGTTGAGTGATGAAAAGTAGTTGGTTGCATAAGCTTACTTAAAATTTGACACTTAAGCAAGGAGGTAGTGTAGAGACGCATAATGAATTTTTATTCGAGCCAATATGAGGATTGAGCCTATATGACTCCATCTATAGTCATTTTATTTCTTTGTTTGTGTGATGCTTCCTTAGGTTATTACCTTTAAAACTTGCTTTGAATCAGTTTGAGTCTACACGATACATACTTAATAAAGATGATTAAGACCTTTTTTGTGTTAACCTTTAGATTAAATGACCTACCTTTTATTATTTCTTGCTACCCCATTGAGCCTTAACCCTTTTGTAAACTCAACCTCATTAACCTACCCATTCATAAGTTTAGTAAAGTATTAAATAATGTATTAGTTTGAGAATTTTGCTTCATTTTTTCCGAGATGAGTTGAGTGAAACTTCTACTCTTGAAAAAAAAGAAAAGAAAAGAAAAAGGGAAAACATTTTAGTAGCATCAATAAGTTTGGAGTAGTAGTATATTTACATTTATGTATCTCAAAAATATGCTTTCTTGTCCCTTTGTTCACTTATTACTTTATGAATGCTTGTGTTAACCTCATTTGACCCACCTTAACCCTTACCACATTACAATCCGAAGCAAGTCCTTTTGATCTATTTATGCATGTAATCATTGTAAAAGAGAATTAGTGTATGAGCAAGCCTATGGTAATGTAGTTTCCTATAGGGAGCTTAAGCGAAACATTGACCATCAAACGCTTGAGAGAAATGAGTGAAACTGTGAGGAAGATTCATTTTATGTTTATACTGATCTTTGAGTGATGTTGCCATAAGTTGAGTTTGCTTATGTACACTAATGAAAAGTAGTTATGATATGTGTAGTAGCATGATATTTGAGTTGGCCAAACTTTGAGGGATTGCATGTTTTGATCTTTGAGAAAATGAAGTGATGGAATTGATTGGTCGTGTTTGATTTTGCTTAAGGAGAAGAAAAGATTTAATTTTAGGGAAGTTGATAGTTATGAATTAGGGTGTGTTTTTTTAAGTATTTGGCATGTGTTTCTTGTATAATAGGTTATTATTGTTATATTTTAGGACTTATTTTGTATGTTTTTGTTTAGTTTGATTTTCATGGTTGTTCTTTTATATTTAATGTTGATTTAGGGTAAGAATTGATCATTTTGATGTAGGAATGGAGGGTGGACACCTTTTTTATTAAGCTAAGGACCAAGAGAGGAGAAGAAAAGTGGAGGAGTTGTAAGATAAGAACCCACGATCATAGGATTCATGCTAATTTCCACGATAGTGGGATCCCTAACCTGAAGAGACAAGTAGGTTTTACTTATTTTTAAGTTTTTGTGACTATATAAGGGCACAAATCCCTAAGATCAAAGGGGGTGTCGTGAGAACCTGCCTCCCTAAGCTACAAAACAGATTTAGAGCCTAAAGAGAGGTAGAGAATCCATATTTCCATTTCGAATTGGGCAAAAAGCACACCAACTCTAGATTTTCTAGTTTTCAACGAAGAAGAGGAGGAGTATGCTTCATCTAGTTCTTATTCCGTTTTTCTCTTCTAGTATCTTCATTATGGATTTTCTAGTTATTGGGATGTTAATGACATTATGAGTGACTGAGTTATTTATAGAGATTACTTTTGAACTACTTATTGAATTCCTACTTTGTTGATTTGAATGAATGATGCTTTTGATGAATGTTAAGCTTATACCTTGTAATATATTGAGAAACTGAGTTAGGTAAATTAATTAGGGTTATACAATGAGAATTAACACTCTATAGACCTACATTCATCTAGTTAATTGATTAGATAGAGAGAGATCTTAGCTAATTAGTTGATTACCCATAGGTTAACTTTGTAACTAGTTGAATTGGTGGACTGATCTTGTAGATTGAGAGATTGCTTGATGATTTCCATTTAATTTTTCTAGGGACAATTAATTACACCTTAAGGGAGGGTAGTTAATACATTAGTACATCTTAGGTGAGGCACAATTTAATTAACAAGGTAGGAGGGAGATAAGATAGGGAAAAAGTGATTTATAATTCTTAAATCTTGAATTCCAAGTTTCTGCACTTTTGCTTTATCATTTGTTCATTGTTAGCCTTTCCATTTAGTTTAATATTCAGTTTATATTTATTAATAATGGTTCTCAAATAAAGTACCATCTAAACATAATCTCTGAGGGATCGATATATGTTCTTTACTACAAGTTACACCCTGTATGTTGGATCAAAAACAAGTTCATGATTGGTTTGGCTAAACGGTAGATTTCAAAAACTTTTTGCAAAATCAAAACACAACGAAAGCGTAAACACCAAATCAGCATGCTTTTAATCCATACATGATATGGCATAATAAATAAATAAAATCGTAACAAGATCAGATTATTACTGACTCCTTATTACGGCTTTGACTCCTCGCTATTGTGTCCTCAACCAATCCGATCTACCACTTGTTCTCCTTGGATAACTTAGTTAACAAGTTCCTTTGGTGGGAAAGGAGAAGAAAAACAAAATGGAGAGCTATACTTTACTATGGCCGATCGTTTGGAGAGGTAGAGAAGAGAAAAACCACACACCATTCATTTAGTATTAAAGCTAAAATAAATTGTCTCCCTATAACTCCAACACTTGGACGGTTTTAGGAGAGAGTGGAGAGCAAAACAATGCACTTTTTAATTCTTTAATGATAAGAATGTTAAAAGAGCTACGTCTCTTTCCACTACCACACTTGGACATTATCTATGATAATAACATTTTCATTTAAGGTGTTTCAAAACACCAACCAACAAATCCATTTCAAAAAAAGAAGCATGACCGAATTTTACATCTTTGTAGAATTCAGTTTGGCTTATCCCTTTTTCTTTAGATTTTGTTTCAATTTAATTAATCTAATTAATTAAATCAAAATCCAACCCAATATTAAATGTTCCTTTGGGCTTATAATTAACAATTAATTATTCTAAGCCCAATATTTAATTATAGACTTAAGAACTAATTTAATTAACTCTTAATTAAATTGTTTCAGTCTTATTGGCCCAAATTTAATTCGTCTTTTTCTCTACATTCTATCTCATTTATCTTTCTGGTAACCTCCATTTATTTTTCTTACTTTCCTTGATAACCTTCCTAGAAGCCAAGTGGAGAATCTAAGTGGACTTAAATAACTCAAACTCCAATAAGCCCGAAATTAATTTAATTTCATTAGAATTAGCATCTGTTTGGTTGAGCTTTTGGAGGGCAGAAAAGCACTTTTTTCCACCACAAAAGCTATTTTTTTAAAAAATTAGTGTTTGGCAGTAGATTTTAAAAAGCACTTTTAAAATAGAAATGGCTTTTTTAGAAGTTAAAATACAGCTTTTTAAGAAGCTCCAATTTGGAGCTGTTCAAAAAGCCCCTCATTTTAGCTTTTTCGGGTAAACTTTTATGTTTAATATTTGCGACATTTATGTTTATATCATCAGACGTTTACACACGAAAACTTGCCTTCTCTCTGCTGCTAGTCCAATCCTTTTCTCAACTCACTCTCACTTTCACGCACGCCAGTCACCTCACCTCACCGTTCTGTCTCTGTCTCTCTCACTATTGTGCCACTAGTCGTTAGCAGTCGCCTTGTCACTGTGCCAGCAGCCACCTCGTCACCAGCGCCACTAGTCGTTAGCAGCCGCCTTGTCATCGTGCCTTCAGTCGGCATCTGCATGAACTGCTCTTACCCCTTCGCTGCGCAACATTGGCCAGCTCATAACTTAAGGTACTCTTTCTCTGCTCAAATTTGTTTTTGTCGTATTATTCACATTCATGAACAATTGAACATGTATGCTCGTTTAGAGAGGATTGTGGAGTTTTTGTTGTGTTCTGATTGATGAATTGAACATATGCGCACATTAAGTGTTTGACAAAATACCCCATTAGAATTGAACATGTGTTTGTCGATATAGGTGAAACTTTAGGAGTTTTTTATAGGGTAAAAAATCAGCACTTTTTGGGTTATGCAACTCTTCCATAAAACTCTTTCACCTCCAATTGTACAGTATGCAATGCTAGTTCTTTAAGTGATGGAATTTTCTATATAACATATAAACTTTTGAAAATTTAAAGAGATAGAAGATACAGGTACAAAAAAAGAAAAAAGGGTTATACAACATCCACCAAAGGGAATTACCTCCCAAAAAAGTTTGATTGTTCAACAACCCTTATAATAAGCACCTGTATATCTCGTGTTATTTCTTAAATCATCAACATCAACATCAATGTCACCACTTGAAAGTAACTTAATAAAATGCTGGGTAACATTCATGAATAAAGCTGAATTCATGAAGAGTTAACATGTGAAAATCAACATCATAACATGAAAAATAAAACATGTTTGTTCTTGTTGATTTATGAGCAAGTTATCAACAAAGGAACTGGCCAGAACTACTTGACATAATTCCTGTATGGAGGAAACTATAAATTCACTTGCATTAAACAACTTCAACCAAGAAGGTAATAGGAGATCTGTGAGTCCTCTATAAAATGCATTTAAAAAGGGTAAAATATCTGTAAATTTACAAAAACAATAGGTTAAACTAAATATTAAGTTTACAAGATTTCATGATAATAGGAAAAAAGTTACAAGACACCTGACGGTTGAGTTTATAATCAGCCATTGCACGAATATGTTGAATTTTGTTTTCATTCATCACATAAATATCCTTACCACCCGGTTTGAGCTCAACAACATGCAGTTTACCAAATGCTTCTTCTGTAAATATCAAGTCCAGAGAGGGGTCCTTGACGTCACCATCATAATGCTGCATGATATGAACTACTCAAAGACCATTAAGATTTATAGCTTTTTATGTAAGAGTGTTCACATGGCGCCCCCTTACCATAGGGTACACTCCGGGATGCCGGATGTCATTTCGGTACATACCCTACGATAAGGGCGGGCTACTATCGATCACTATATTTACTTCACATGGCATCATATCATTATTCACTTATAAAGCATCATAAGAAAATCACAATATTTTAAAACAAACTTTTTCCCTCATTTCACTTCATAAAAACAGAAATTCTACATTGTACCATTAAACACTTACAACATGTACATCTTCAAAGCCTAATACAAAAGTACTACATAAAAGAGGAAAATATACAAAGTCTATCTAATCTATCTAAAAATCCTAGCTAACCGACCTTTGAGCCATGAATTCTCTTGCCAAATCACAATCTACACGGCTGGTAGAGCCTCTTAGTAGCTAGAGTGGTCTCTTGGTCATGAAAAGACATCGTTTCAATTTTGGTGAGTTTTGTGAGCTCAGTGAGGTAACCATTATTGATGGTTCACTCAATTCATGCAACCCATCATTTCACATAACAAATATTTCACAAAATTGCACTTTACATTAGTATCACATTTTCACTTAAGCATAGGTAAATTTTTGCATTTTAATCAATCAAACATACTTATCAAAATGCATATGAAATGCTTATGGGACACTTTTCCAATTGTTACGTTGTTGTGACCGAGTACTTGAACTTTCCTGTATCTATTTTGGATACCGGGCTCATTAATAACTGTCCCTTATCCAATCAGGATACAGGGCTCATTATACATAGTGAGCCTTAGGCTTTTAATCACTGTTTAAGCTCGAGGCTCTTTGCACACGTTGAGCATTAAGCTCTGATCGGTGACTACTCTAGTCACAACTGCCATTATCTAATGATACATTCATGTATGGAATGCATCTCACATTTTCAATCAATCATGTAATAACACATTTAGTTTTTCACATTAACATTTAAGCAGTACTTCAATATACATTCCACATTTCACAATTATCAGACCTTCTGTCCGGAATCAACAATCAAGTCGCATTCATTCAATCATTTCAAAAAAAAAATTAAGCACACAAGTAATTAAGTGAGACCATCCAGGCTACTCACAAGTTGCTCCCAAAGCTAATGCCTAGAAGTTTTGGCAATGTCTAGAGGTTGACGTTCCAGTTGCTCCTCTATATCAAACACCATACACATATATCACAATTTGTACAATCATAAGTGTTTAATAATGCACATGTATGAAATGAAATATGTGTAATGCATGTTTATAACAATTTCGAGTATTTATCCATAAATTTCATCACAAGGTCATTCTCATATCAAAACTCATTTGATTACAATTTATAATTAGGTTATGCCTCACTAAAACCATTAAAATCTCCATTCCTTTCTCATTGACTCACTTCAGATTTTTTTCCAAGTCACACTTTGGGGTCTACTGTTCACATTCAATTAGAAAGTGAAACTGATGTAATTTGGTCATATCCTCTTCTATAAAAGTGTTCTTCTATGTCGTATGTTTCTATTGAAACCAAAACCACTCAATTTGGTTTAGTAGTTTGGAAGATATGCCTTAAACATTTTCAGGCTGTTGATATTCAAAAATATTATACTAAGCATAAACTCCATCCAAAAATTAACCATCTTAGAGAATGAATCACAATTCTACTTCTCATATGATTTGTATCCCTATGTCTCTAGTTTATTCCAAATTAAAGATCATCTCATTCGTACATCTAGAGAAGAAGTTATGGTCAAAAGAAACAAGACTGTCTAGTTTGCAAATTCCTCTTAGGTGGTTAGATCAATTGCAAGTCATGGCCACTATTGAGGAAAACAGGTACTTGATGTAACAATTAAACATGAGTCTTGCAATTAACTCATGGGTATGAGAGAGGAAAGTCATAGGAGTGTACGAGTCACGGGCATGAGAGGAACATGAGTGTGTAAGAATCATGGGTGTGACAGATAAAGATAAAACTTGGGTGAGAGCACAAGTCAGACCCATCCACATTTATCACTCAATCCTCTCATTTCATTTCATATGGCTACGATTTTTTTTGGAGAGGTAGAACAATGTCTTACAAGTCCAATGGTTTAAGTCTCATATCATTTAGATGTCAGATGAAAAAGATATTGTCCACCATCGGATGTTCATCACCCCTGAAAACTTCAAAGTTGCTATCGTGCAATTCTTCTTCTTCTTCTTTACCAACATCTCTATTTCAAATCTCCATAAATTTTGATAAAGAACTCCAAAAATTACAAACTTTATATCAAAGGAAATATAAAATAAATATCTACAACTTTCATGAATGACATTTTGTCAAAATCCATCTAGATCAATACAGTAAATTCATGGAAATTTTAGATAAAAAATTTAACTCTCTTATTATTCATTCCCAGAAATTCTCATGCTTCATGTCAATTTTTTGAGACTCTTAAAGACAGAATTAAAATTTGTTGTCTTCATAAAAAATATAGCCATATATCTATAGTTTAATCAAAATCAAGAATCGTCTCAATCGAACAAGTCTAGAAGAAATTATGGCTAAAGCGCTAAAGCATATGCAGTGAACATTTTCCAATCCATCATCTTCAAGTTTTTCCAGATTCTTACACCTAATATATTTGTACAAAGATCATCCTTTTCTACTTCATTCCTCTTCATTCTCCACTCCATTTCAACTCAATTTAATTCATAAAAAATTTATGATCTATGTTTGATCATTAACCAAAACAGAACCTATACATTTACCCATTCATTCTTCAATTCACTGCACTCATATACTAATGATCATTTGACCTCAACATTATCTCTATAACAATTTATGATTAATGATCATACACATATACAAAAGCAATACATTTACATGAATTTTTTGTAACCCAAAACACACACATAAAAATTCACATAATGAAGTCATCATTCTAGCTTCATTTAACCATTCCCATGATATTTAAAACATAACTTACTTGATTTAACTCCAAATCTTTAAACACAAAAAGAAGCCTTAGGTCCCAAGCATCACACAATCTTCATCTTGAATGTTGGAAAATCTAGGTTTTCTTGTTATAAAAAAGAAGAAGACAAGATGGGAGTGATAAGTGAAAGAAAAGAAGGCAAGGTTCAATGTGTATGGAGGTTGGAGAAACAAAAAAATCATGAAGGAGAGGAGAAATGGAGAAGGTCAAGAAAATAGAAAGAAATGAAGAAGAGAAGAAAGTTAAAAACAAAATTTAAAGTGGTCTTTCAAATAAAAGAGTGGAGTGTTGTGAGTGGGGAGAAGTGGCAAGTGGTGGTGACACTTGTCACTGCCACTTGTCACTTTCCTATGGTCCCAATTGGACCTCTTTTAAAAACTATTCTATTTAACTCCAATTTCTACCCCAATTGTCTCCAAAATTCACAGACATATGACATTAAATCCTAATATCATATATAAAAATTTTCACTATCATTTGAAATTTATTTCTATTGCCATTCATCAATTGTTCCGTCACTTGGCATTTTTCCTAGTCCAAAAATACCCTTAATTCTAGAAAAATTCTTAAATTTTCCCAAAAATTCTAAATCAACAAATACATTGTCCAAATCAATGTTCAATATAAATAAACCACAATTCCCAACAAAATCACATTCCATATATCAATTATACTCGGAATGTCAATGATTGTATGTACAGTCATTTTAAATGTGCAACATTTCACTATTCACTTGCATGCGCATGTCATACTATGCATGAGCATGAAATTGCATTTCTAAGCTCTCATTAATCACTTATATTTACTATTCTAACCTCCCAAAGGTAATGGGATGTTACAGTGCATATACTACAACAAAGATACAACATACTCCATGTATAGTACTAAACTAAACTATATTAAAGATGGTGATTTCCAACCAATCGAAGTGGCTTGAGAAAGTAAGTTCTGATACCATATGAAAGTAAATAAAAGAAGATGGATAGAGATAAGGATGCACACAAGGTTTAACATGGTTTACTATTAAAGCCTACATCCATAGATACAGAGACTATTAAGAACTACATCTTTGTTAGAGTTTTGTGTTTTATACACAGCACATCATCCCTATTTATTATGAGTAATTCATTGTTGATAATAATGTATTATAAAAAATATTGCTTTTCCACCATAAACCTAGTTTTCTTTATTTATACTTGGATATTATTGGTTCTATTTATGAACTTGCATACAAGAGATATAATTTGTTCAGGCTGTCCCATAAATTTTGGTCCAATAAAGTATTGATGATGATGTATTGTAATTGATTAGTATAAGAGCTTCACCATATATCTATGTCATTTTGGTTATGCTTTATATTTTCTTATACTTGCTAAATTCATTGCTATTATATGCAGTGGGGATTTTGTTGTTGATAGAAAATTTCAATACCAAGTCAAGATATTCAAGGTGGGGATAAATTGACAAAAAGGGTTAAAGCGGAGTGAAATGATAATACTCTTGAAATTTTAATCAAAATTTTTATTAAAGAGACATTAGCTGGAAATCGACCAAATGGTCACTTTTACAAGATTAGATGGAAAAATATAGTTTCAAAGTTTACTCATAAACTAAGAAGAATTATGAATACAAACAATTTAAGAATAAATGGGATGGATTCAAAAGGATTGGAAACTTTGGATAAATTTAATAGGTAAGGAAACTGGACTAGGATAGGATCCTACTAATCAAACTATTGATGCAAGTGACAAATGATGGGAAAAGAAATTGAAGGTAAGCATTTAAGCTTTAGATTTATAATGTTCTAATGTTACTTGATAGTTTAATAACTTAAACAATATTATTGTAGGAAAATCCCAAGGATGCCAAATTCTGAACTTAAGGTTTGAAACTTATTAAGCAACTAAATATTTTATTTAAAGATGTTGCAGTTATTGGGGAAGGAGCTTCGCCACCTTCTTCAGGTTTTGTACCAAATGATTCTTATGATCTCCTAGAGAAAGCCTAGTTGATACCAATCTTGCTGATAACTTTTTTGAAGACTTTACTAGCAATCAAGAAATTGGAAATATTAATAAAGAGATTGGTTCATCAACTCCAACTCTAGAAACTTCTACAAAAGGAAAGGGGGAAAAAAAAGAAAGAAACATGATACTAGAGCAGGGGTAACAGAAAGGTTATGTAAACATTTGGATCGCATATATGATGTGGTATAGAGTAGAAGTTATGTAAACATTTGGATCACATATATGATGTGGTAGAGAGTAGAAGTTTAGTAACCTCTATTAAAAGAGATGAACCTAGTTGTAGCATTTTTGAGGTGATGGACATCTTACAAAGTATAAATGAAACAGAAAGAGGAGATGAGCTGTTTATATTAGTTACCAAATTATTTTTGAAGAAGGAAAATAGAGAGATGTTTGTTGAGCTTAAGGATGTTGAACTTCAAATCGAATGGCTTAAGAACATGAAATGATTGTGATTTTTGTAATGAATTAGACATCTATTTGGTTTCTAAAATTGGACTACTTGAAATGTGTTGTATTGGAATTCATACTTGTAATGTGTTGTATTGGATTTCTATTTGGTAAATTTTGTTGTAATGAATTAAATTATACTTTATTATTATTGTGTTATGATTATTTCTATACTACCTTGTCATACAATAAGCTTATTATTT